>KZ345989.1:6082-28081 GCA_002352805.1 Teladorsagia circumcincta | reverse complement strand
ATATATATATATATATATATATATATATATATGTATTTATCCTTCAATTTGTAATCCGCTAAATTGTTCATGCGTCTAACCGAAAAATCATAACTTATCTCCTTTCTCCTTTCAGGGATATAGGGGCTGGTACGTACATTGCTAGATGATTGATGATCGGGATTGATAGCTGCTCATTAGAGGTGCTTATGGACGCCGACATGCCCACCCAATGTGAGGGCACATTTTGTGCCCTCACATTGACGGTAACATTTTTGTATCCATATATTTTGTTGCACAGAGCGGGTTCAAACTGTTCTTTATGCGAAACATAGGCGCCGGCGCGAAAACTTTTGTACGAAGGCTACGTGACAACCAAAGGGTCGAAGTGTGATCCTGCTGGGGGTTTGCGTCAAATATGTACCATCTGAAACTCCGGGATGGCTGTGAACTTTCTACCCTGGTGGTATACAGGGGGGCTAGTAAAAGACCTTTTGCCTATGTCGCACTTAGGCCCTTTTTTCTTTCAAGAATTGCCGCGGTTGACGGACATGGAATGTCATCTGTGGTTTTGGCATGTCTTACTGTTCTGAAGAATTGAACACATATGGCAGTCTCAATTGTGATAGTTTCACAGAAACGATTTCTCTGTATGATTTCTAGGTCCCACCGTAACCACGTTAGCGATGAGTCGCGCAGTGTCCTGTCCTTTCCTCTGCGCAATCCCGACGAGAGCCACGACGAGAGCGTCGCCGTCAAGGGTACGGAGCACCATCGATGTGGAAGGTGGGGAATGGCAATAACCGCCAGGAAGCATGACCGTTGAGGGGTCGTGCTCCTTTCGCGTCGGCCGCCGCGCAAGCGCTAAGGAGGTTGTCGTGAAAATTTTGGAGTGCTACCTCGAGGTCGTTATATTAGGTTATCAGTAAACTTTTAGCCGTTTTCGATAGTTCACGTTTCATAGCATATTTTCCGGCCAAATCTCAGGCAGGCTGCTACGAGTTGCATATCTCTAGGAAACGTTTCTTTTGCTCTATCCAATCGCGCTGTAAACGTTGCTCCAGATGCACTACTCTCACTTTTTTTAAGCCTTGAATGCAACATACTAACCAAGCGAATCCTCACGATTTTCTTCTATCTCGAATTAGGGCAGAAATGAGTGGAATAAGCTCATGATATAAACTTGTTCCGTTGTGGATTTGCGGGAAAAAGCCATGAAGCGATAGTTTTTAAAGCTTGTGTAGGGATGGCGATAGCCTCGAAGTTGGCGAGCGTGATCGTTGAATGTCGAACTTTGGTAAAAATTGACTGAAACATTTGATGGGAGCTTGAGATGCTTATAACAATTCAGAAGACCGCTACTGAATTGCGCCTATTTGTTGTATGGTTTCAAGTTACATAGGATGGTTAAAAAGCACGGAAAAGTCAATAAGGAGGAGTCGGGCGAAGTCGCGGTCTTGTTTTTTTATCCAACGAAAACGACTTCTGTTAGTACTTCTGTTCTCTGTTAGTATCATGAGCTGCAATGTAGAATAGATCCTTCTTAATAACCTAGGAACTTAGGCTGAGAAGTGCGATCACGACTAGGGTCAACAAAGTTTTGCAAAGTGAAACTGCATGAGGAGAAGGTTGTTTTGCTGCTACGCTGTCTACAGCATTTGCAACTTCCCGAGCACAGGCGAAGCTAGCATAGTGAGGCAGTATCTTTGCAAGGTGCCAAACCACCCTAAATCCTTGGCACACATGCCCAGCAAGGGATGCCAGAGATGGCCCAATTGCTCTCCGAGTTGCACCTCTGTCGTCGATCGAAGAGCCTTTCATTCACCGCCACTTTTTCAACAGTCTGGATTGCAACTCGAAGGAGAAATGCTACGAAATTTAACATACGAAATGGTGAAACGACCTTCGCTGAGTTCATCGCCTCCAGAAATACAGTACTTCTAGCGAACGGAATGATCAAACACGTAATGTAATAAAAATAAAGAGTAGATCCAAAAGGTTTTTATTTCGACCGAAAACATTGCGTTCGAGTTGAGGAATGTGCATTTGAACTTCAAGGGTCGAAAAGGCCAGAACTTTCCTTACAACCTAGTAAAAGTAGGTGAAATTCTCAAACACTACAGCCCCTCACGCATTTCAACTGGCGACCCCAACCCCACCCTCTGGACTGCCTACACTCCCCTTGGCCTAAAGACTTCACGAAGTACGCAACGAATTGCGCGCTCCAATGTCAACAGTGCGCTAGTGCAACATAATTACGGTGGAGCCCAGGAAACCATACTGAGTGATCGTTCTTGTTGCCAGGTTTCGCTTTGGTTTGTCAATAGCCTAAAATCCCTTACAGACGTAACACAATTCACCATGTTTTCATTTGTTAGCAAATAACTCCCTGATATCCTGCGATCGCCCCAAAATGGCTTTCTGGGTAGGTGATCACTATACTCGCGTCCCAGTAGGACTAGGCAAGGAAGGGCATCTCAGCATTCGACGTGAAGCAGATCGATGACTGAATTCGGTTGGTTTTTGATTTTCTTGAGGTCATTTCTTGAGGGTTTTGCTTCTCATGATAATAATTTAGCTGTTGGACAGATTTTGCTTCTCTTGGTACTGATAGAAATGGAACGTGCATGATCTCGCCAGAGTCTCTATGGGTCACTGACGAAGGATCTTCTCCTATCCCCAATCCTCAATACCCGTCATACCCTCGATCTTTTCCAGTGTAGATGGTATAGAGAATCATTCTCTATCATCAGCCGAAGGCTGTTGTGAGAAGCAAAGGAAATGAACCACCGATCTTAGTGATAATTGTGATCTCATTATTATTGTTTTGATGGTCATATAAGAACCCTCTAGCGTAGTAATAAAGTTAGTTATTCCATCTCGTCTTCGACAGCACAGTAGCGGCAGCTACCCGCCACGGATGGTGCACCTCAAATGCGAGAATCACTACAAATTGAGTGTGCTCGTCTGCTCACTATGGCCTCCTCATAAGCCATTATTAGTTGTTATCACTTCCTGTTAATCATCTGCGTTCCCGAGTCACATCTATATAATGTCTACGAAATGTCTGGTCATTGCATGTTATTAATTCGCAGCACACATAGACAAACAAACTCAGTATTTTAGTATATATATTAGGTTGTCTCATAAGTAATGGCGCATTTTTTCAAACGGAAATTTCTCTTCGAATACTTCATTGTTTCATAAAGTCCAATATAGGAATCGATAGGAAATTATCTGCTCTACAAGATGATTCAATCCGCTTCGGAAAATATCTTACTTTTTCGAATTACAGGCTTGCAAGGAGGAGCTCCGGTCGACGAAATTTTGCCAAACCGACAGCTGGCCCTAACCCTGCTTCCCCTAGGGGAAATCAATCAAGGGCGTACCACCTACTTATTGTTAGTCATGACATCTTCTTAACAATCCGCTGTAAGTATTTCCAACAAGTCGAGTCGCTCCTTTTCCAGGATGGATTTTTCCTGCAAAACTCGACGGCCAAGCAACATCTATCGGAATTAAGCCCAAAATTTTTTTTTTAGCCGAGACATTAAAAAACTAGTGGAATGTTAAGAGCAAGTCATGTCTAGTTTGAAACTGAACGCCTGGTTGATTTTCTCTCTTTTTCAATGGGAATTTTCTCAAAAGTAATGCGGTCATTCTCGTGGAGTGAACACCTTATCACGCAGGCCTGAAATTCGGACCAATTCGTAACGAAATTGAATACAAATGCTATGGCCGAATAACGCGGAGAAGGTACTCTCGAATGATATTTTACTTGTTATAAAGCGATGATGTTCTAGAGGAAAGATTTCATTTTAAAAATAATTATGTGTTATGAAAAACCGAGTCTGAAAAAAAAGCACTGCAAGACTTTCACTACAACCAAACAGCGGAACGGTCAGAAGATGTTATGAGTAAGTAGATGGTACACCCCTGATTGATATTCCCTAAGGGAAAGTAGGGTTAGGGCCAGTTGTCGGTTTGGCAAAACTTCGTCTACCGGCGCTCCTTCTTTGCAAACTTGGAATTTAAACAAAGTACAATATCCGAAGCGGATTGAACCAGCTTGTAGAGCAGATAATTTCCTATCGAATGGTCCATGAAACATTGTAAAACATCGAGGTTCACAAGAAAAATTTCCGTTTGAAAAAATGCGCCACTACTCATGAGACAACCTAATAGTAGGGTGGTTGATATTGAGTACTGATAGAGATGAAACATTACAATGCGCGTGTACATTTTTTTGACCAAGAAACAAAAACGCCGCCATTTCCCATATTTACGCTTTCCGACACTGCACCAACTGTTGCTCTAAATGTTGTTTAGAAAAGTGCTCGTATCATACAAAGTTTTGCTCTGTGTAAAGTTACTGTGTTATTGGAAGTCCTGTTAAATCCAGTGCACAAGAACAGAACTCACCTGTGAAGTCGCTCTGTTAATGGAGGTAACATTACCGATAAATAAATTGAGCAAAAAAATTCAGCGATACCCTCCAAACGTGTTTCGTCCTGCCACTGAAGTTCCTAATTCAAAGACCTATTCTCATGTTTTGAACAATACCACGCTTTAGTTCTCTTCTACCAACGCATTGTTCTGATGTGCAATGCGTGAAGTTTCAGTAGCCTACATCCACATTTCGGTCGACGTGTTCGTGACTGCTCGTTGGACTTTTTTTGAGGTTCATAGAACGGCTCACGTCTTCCCAAAAATTCACCTCGTCATTGGACGTTCATAGAGGCTGCTACTTGCGCACTGCTGCTGCGAATGATTGCAGATTATATGCATGCATCCCTGTCCCATGATAATTAACAGAGTATTTATCTAAGGAGCTCTGCCAAACCCTTCGAATTTACACTTGCCGTGACAAAGATCGGCCATGGAGGTGAGCGTCAGCTCCTGTCGTTGCTGCACACCTGTGAATGGGCTCTGTTGGTTCTATTGTTTACGAGGTGATGACGCATTGAACGATATGAGAGTGTCTTATAAAACGTTGCTGTCAGTATCGTTGCTGAGTTCTTGCACACATATTTTTGCAGCTCTGTTCTATGATCAAGATTTCTTAGAAAATTTAGCAACAAATAAACGTTCCGAAACAAAACCTGACAATAACATAGTGGAGTGCTGTACAGCGTCGTGCACTACTGTCATAGACAGACACCAAATGCAATATTTTACACAAATGCAACGTTCCGCTTCTCTTCTCCTTCGCTCTTTACTACCGCTGGCGATTCACCTTGCATTTTCATTTTTATGTCCACAATGCCTCAACAGCTCGACCGTGAGGTGAGCCCATAAAGTTCGCCATCTGCTTCCATTCAAGACCAGAAGCGGATTCAAACGTATGCCTGTCATAGCAATTTGCACAATTTCTCCTCAAGCGCATCAGTGACAGTTCTATCAGACTGGATGCGACTTTTCATACCACAAAGTTGTAAACAACTCGCCAAGATCAGAATAAATAGTCACAAGCGACTGATCTGCAACCTTCGCCTCTACCGCTTCAATTCTACCATGATAGTGAATCTAAAACTCCTACTCTCTTTCGTTAGTGCTGATTTCCTCTGTCCTTTGGTAATTCGAAATGACTGCCTTATTACGCGCCCATATTCCCAATCTCTTTCCAAGCAAGTAATAAGAAGATGCTTTGCAGGAACAATGTGAGCATTCATATTCGTCGAAATTTTTGTACGGATTTGTCATTATCAAACTATGCATTAGCAATCGTCATCAAGCTAATTTGAATAGGAAAGATACTGTAACACTACACATAAAAGCGCAACCATGAATGTAATGTGGTATTCATTCGCATCTATTTTTCTCAAATATAATAGGAACACAGAATATATCAATAGGAATCACTAGTCTGTGTAACGCTTGTTTGCTCATTAATGAACTAAAGTATCCCTCGCAGCCCGAAATAGAGGCTGCCAAGCTGGAAAGCACAACAGAACAACCTTGTCTTTGCGGCGCGGAATATCTCACAGCAGTGCATCAAAGAAATGACCTGTTGCTGCACATAAATCCTGAGCTGCTAGTGCCGACCAGTCTTCAACACAAGATCGATTTCCACGATAAAAACCGTCGGAATAATATCGTTGTCGGCGCTGCTGCCAGATCTACCAGGCTCTCCTATGATAATGTAGTTTTCTGATTTTTTCCACTAGAGTTCCACTTCAGTGCAGGATAAATCGTTTCGTATATTGTTAGAAGAATACTGCATCGCGCATATGTTCATACTCCACACTTGCAAGAGCGTCGAATTTCGTGCTTGCAAAATGAGAGACTAAAACGAAAGTGTGCGAAACCGTTATAGAGAGCAACAGAGGACTTAGCTGGAAGCAGAGTCAATCTCTGTTTTGTCTGCACCTTCAAATCGCGCGCCAACTCTGACCGTCATTCGCCATTGTATTGTTATCTCAGTCAGTGATCCTTTCGCGTCTCTAAGATCCTTTGGCACACCTTACCGCTGTGCTTTACGCCTTTACCATTCACTTCTTTTCAAATCTTATCGTAGAATACTTATGAGATTTCTCACCTCTTAGTTCTGCAGCATTGCAATTGGAGTCACCTCTACTTCTTAGGGTATAGTTCTCTAATTTTTTCTTTCATCGGTTCTATGCATTCGCCAGCGCACGCTTTTTAATTCAGAGATGTTGTAGGCACTCACTGAAATCCTACGCTTTGCCACCCCTTGCGGAATCCAATGCAATCTCTTCCACTAGTCCCTCGCATTACTTATTTGATCCAGATGTGATGTGTGATTTCGTCATGCGCAGATGGGAGCTAGGCACATTTCTTGTTAAACCAAGGCGGTGGGAGCCTCTTCACGTGTCTCGTCACCCTTGAAGTGCTCTAACTTTTGAGCGCAAGTATGTAATAGCGCTTTACCTGCCACCGTGGTCGACAACCGGACCGTGTGTTTTGACACCGGTGGGAAGCATTCCTCCAAGGTTCTCATTGGCATCTTGAGGGCGATGTCAGACTTTGCGAATCGAGCGATTCGCTAGCGAGTCGCTGAATACCAGCGTTGCACCAGCGAATCGAACTTCACCAGCGAGTCGAACTATGTACCAAAGACTCAGTGGTGACGGGACCCAACGTACAGAGGAAGTAGCGCCACTTCAATTCGTTTTCAGTGTTCAGTAAGCTCAATAGTGACTAGACTTTCTTTGAACGTTAGGCCCCGCCACTATTGAGTCGCTGGTACATACATTGCGACGCATAATTATAGTTCCACCCGCAAATTTTCCGAAAACTAGCATCTGGGGATGTATTCGAAAAAAGCTCTAGAGGGTGAATCGTGATACGTATAAATACAAATCCGAATTTATAAATGTCATACTTCTGTCAACGAGATTGTTAGGTGGAACTTCATTAACGGCCTGACGTTTCGACGAGATCGTCTTGCCGAGGTTTACGAAGAGAGAAGCTGGAATTTGATGAACAAATCCGAATTTTAACACGGAACCCGATCTTAAAGAAGCAAAAATTCTTTATTCCCATTTTTTTGAAAACACCCGCTCCGCCCATAACACAGAGTTATAGTTCCACCTCATGTTTCTCCGCTGCATTTTGCTCTTGCACAATCGTATTTCCAAATTATCATCCATTCAAGTGCTTTAGATTATGGCAAGGGCAAAACTGCTGTCAGACTCCCGTAAAAGGAAAATGCTAGCAAAGGAGAAGCAAGAATTGTCGAAGTGCCAAATCACGCTAGAATTTGGTCGGGGTGACTTCATAATAAATTTCTCGAAGATGCTACATGATATGATACTCAGAGGAGTTCTGATTACTATCCGACCGAGATGAGGGCGTATCATCAGAAATTAAGAAAACTTATCAAGCCGAGTGTGGAAATTAAAACTTCTTCAAGAGTTTATGCGTCGAAGGATGCAGTTTGAAGGCAGACTTTACGATGAAAACTCAACCCATTCCAAATTACTTAGAGATGGTAAGTAGTACCAGAAAGGAAGCGGAACCATGAAAAACGGCTCAAAACCCTAGAAATGGGACCCTTTTCTTTCGCCTAGATCCCGGCATTGATGAGACTCCCATCGCTGTGCCCTCTTCAACATAACGCTCTCTCCGCTATCCAATCAATCGCCGCGTATAGAACTGTGGCGAGTGATTAGACAGACGGTGGGCGGAGACAGGCGGACCCGCCAAGATTGACCCCTGCTAGCTCTCCGAGGTCAAACCTGCCGCTGCCGGTTGCGTGCCTGTTCGCACCCTCAGGATGTACGCCATCTCCGCACTAAGCAATTTCTCCCCAACTAGACCTTCGTCCTTTCCGTAGAGCCCTCCTTTAAGGTGTAACACGCTTATGATAGTTCATGTCTGGAATAAGGAATACACTTTCCGTGGAGAGAAATTCCAGAGAAAAACGAGCCATTTTTCTGGAAAGTATCGCCGAGTCGAGAGAAGTGGTAACACTTCATCATTTGTCATTTTTGATATGTTCCTTTCTTGCCTCAAAGTTTTTCTTTATCAGGTCGGTTTGTTACTTTGCGTAAATTACGTATGAAAAGAAAAAGATCAGAATAATGGCCAGAGGGTTCAAAATATCATAGATAAGAAAGTGTACTCACATCGCTCGACATGGCAAAACTTTCTGAGAAAAATTGCTCGCTTTCTCCCTGATTTCTTTTCACGAGAAGTAAATTTCTCATTCTTCATACATGGACTATCATGACGGTGTTGGAAAACACGGTGAACTGCGTCCATTGAGACATTAACTTCTGTAGAAGTTTTGATTTCCGTACACGACCGTATAGAGTCGCACAATCTCCTCATGGTACGGCGCTTACCGCGGTCGGATAGTAATCAAGGTTACTCACAGTAAAATATACTGTAGAATACTCGACGAAATTGTTCGTTGTAAGGTGACTCCAACCAAATTCCAGCATGATCTGATAGTTAGACAATTTCGGCACCTTTTTTGCTAGGATTTTCCCTTTAAAGGATTCTGTTGAGCGGTTTTGCTTTTGCCATTAACAGAGGAATTAAGAGAAGATAATTCCAAAATTTTGTTGGGCAAAAACAAAGTGTAGCGGGGAAACATGAGGTGGAACTATGATTTTGTGTCATAGGCAAGGCGGATATTTTCAGAGAATGAAAATAAAATTTTTTTGCTCTCTTCAAAATGGAGTTCTGTGCTGATATTTAGGACTGCGTTTATATGTGTTACAATTCGTCCTCAGATCCTTTTTCTGAAACGTCCTCAGATTTTTTTTCTGATAAATTTTTTGTAGGTGGAACTATAATTATGCGTCGCAGTATAGTTCGACTCGCTGGTGCATCCTTCAATCCACTAGTGCAGCGATCGATTCGCAAAGTCTGATGTCGCCCTAAAAGCTTTCGAGAATCCGATTACCATCCTGAACGGTGACATTCCCCTCGCATAATCCATATTAACTGGTAATAGGATTTTTTACCCTTTATCCCGATTTTAAAACGTCTGGGAGAATCATGCAATTTACGCAAGATCTAGGTATTTTAGAGAACAAATATAAAAGTAAGATGGAAGCGGAGCTGTGAATCGAGAACTTAAAATCTTATGCCAATTTTGCTGCGCACACATTCGCGTGCATCACACGGGACTGCAATAGTATAAAGCAGGGTCATCGATGTTTCGTAGTGCATGGTGGCGGACTCTGCCTACCTCGGTGGCGCTCACGAATAGCATTTGACCCCCTTCCATCGCCAATGTTTATCCTCTTCTTCTTGTCCTTTGGGCCCTCTTCGAATCTACCCATAATTTTACGTGGCAAACTCGGCCGCTTCGGCGCACGCCCCATCCACCAATAGCAGTTGACTTCTCTTCCCAATAGCAGTTATCCTTATTTCCATCTTCGGACACAATCTTCTCTTTGCTCGGTCTTCAAGGACTCTCCGAGCGAGTTATGCAGCTTTGTGACAAACTCCGCCCACTTTGGAGCATCTCCACCATCATAATTTCCTTTCCTTTCCTTCCCAAAGTCAATCCACCTTTTCCACGGTCTTGAAACCTCTTGAAACCTGCTGTCTTCTGCCCAATTCTAACCCCTTTTTTTCCCCCATTCTGGGAGTTCATGGAACCGAATAGTGAGTTCGGGGCAAACTTCGTCCACATTAGGGCACGCTCCACCCAACAATACCAGTTAACCTCCCTCTCGTTGTCAGACTAGATCCACTCTTTCTCCAGTCTCCGTGTCTTCTTGAAACCAAGTTATAGTCTTTCGTGGATAACTCCTCACGCTTTTGTGCAAGCCGAGCCCACCTATAGATTTTGACCTCCCATCCGTACGAGAAACCTACAGCATTTTTTTCCTGGTCTCCGTGACTTCTTAGAACTGAGTTATAAGTCTGTCAGCAAATTCCACCCACTTATTTGCGCTCCACGCCCATCGTTAACATTTGAAGTCCTTGACCCCTAGCCACCTCTTTCCTGCTCTCAAATACTTCTCAGACCAATCATGAGGAGTTGTACCATGGGAAATGCTGCCCACTTCAGAGCACGCTCCGCCCATTGTAATCGGTCCTCCGCTCACGTCATTGTGCTGGAAAGACCTTAGACATCGCTTCCCTTGACCGTTTTTTTCTGCTCTGAAGGCTTTCACCAAACCGAGCCATAGATTTTTCAAAAGCAATGCTATTTCAGAAACTCCCCTCTCCCTGAATGTGGGTCCCTCTGATTCAATATGACTTATCAATGCACTCCTGTACCCAATTTTTTTGCTTAATCTCGAGGCTGTTTTGTCACTGAATTTGAAATCTTGGCTGTCAGCTCATTTCGATGCACGCCACGCCCACTGTGGCTGGGGCTTCGCTTAGCTGGCGCCCGTTTTGTACTTACCAAGACCTTGCCCGCCAATCCCACACTTGACCCGATCTCTCCAAGCAAATCCCCTGCAGCTAGGGAATTTAGCGACAAAAATACGGACGACAAACAGACCACAGGCGACAGACGGCAGATGACAGAAGAAGCGTTCTATAGTAGGCAGAATATAATTCAAGCAAAAAAAACATTCCGATGTACAGATTTCACGTGATAGATGGACCCAAAAGTTTCATAATCGGAAAAAAGATCCATGTATTGATTTACTCAATATTTCACGGTGATCATTCCTATCCAGCTCGCTCTCATGGAATTGAAGGCTATAAGAAAATTTTCTCGTCCAAGAGCGATCAGTGGGTATTCGAATTCAAATGAACAGCTCATCTTCCAGTAAGCGAATTCAAAGAAGCAACTATGACAATCTATCGTATGCTAGTGGTGATGTGCTCTGTCTGTACGGCCAGCGCCGCGGTGAGTTTTCAGAAAAAATATTATTACAGAACGAGAAAAACATTTTCCAGCCTTTCCTGCCTATATGGCCTAGGGGATGGAAAGGAAGGTAATGAAGTTGTTCAGTTGTCCGGAAACCATGAGCGATGATTCCGGGTTTGCTCCAGTGGAACTGTTTTTCTGATTGTATTGATAAGCAGAATAAAGCATTTTTGGTCCATTGAAAAACCTTTTTATGAAAGTGCTGGCTCCAATTCACCGGTCTTTAGCGTTATTCAGCGCTGGCGGTGAGTCACTGGCCCTCATTCAAATTCGTTGTACAAGATGTGAACTTGTTGTAAGCTTCAGAGAAAGACTGACTGTTCATTTCTCAGCCAGAAGCATTTCTCTCTTTCTTCTGAAATTTTGAATACAGCATACTCAATCGGCTGTTTTGCACGAGTTTTTTGTTTCCTCTCAAACTTGCTCGAAAATGTGCGGAAGCAAGTAGCGATATCAAGTGAGCATTTGGTCCTGAATTCACAAGAAATGTGCTGTGCAGTCGTGATTCAAAATGTCTTTCTCGCGATATTGAGGGTATCGAAGGAGATTAGGTGGAGGTCGGATATCGGAGGTTAACAGAGATTAAGTAAGAGATCTGAACAAACCACATGAAACTGTTGAACAGACCTATTCTGATCCAGGCGTAACAAACATGCGCTGAGGTGAGTGTAAGCTTTTCAAAGAAGCCAATAGGTGGGTGCCGTCGACTCTTTTACCCACTGTTGCGGAGCTCCATCCAGCACTTCCAGTCGTGCACTAGCTTGACTAGCTGAGCTACTAATCTGTACTGGCAATATTTTACATGGTAGACTTCTTGTCTACTATTTGTCGCTTTTCCAACCATCGTGTAGGTCTGCTTGGAGAGATTGAGCATTGAAATCAAACATGATGGTGAAACGACCTTCGCCGTGTCTTTTCGAACACTCTTCAACAACGTCTCTTATTTGATCCATTTTATAACCCTAAATGGACGTTTACTCAATCATAACTTCTGCTGGAGGTGCCACTTTGTTTGCACTTTTAGCATTCAGGCTAACTTACTTAGTAACCGCTCTCTGAAGCTGTTTATTCGTTCGACTTTCTAAAAACGGGCCTTGTCGGACCGTGCGGGGGATATGTATACTGCGACAAATGCGGTCGCAAAATCGCGTCGATCCCACACGATTAAAAACACCAAAACTCGCACTGTCGTCAATGTGTTAAAGCCGCTTGTTGTATGCAAAGATATGAGGAACGTGACAATTTTTCATCCCGACCGAAAACGCTTTGTTTGAACCGAGATATGCGCTTTTACATTTGAGTGTCAAAGTCGGCGGAATGTTTTCGGACAACCCAAACATCATCCCCGCTTCCCATGTGAACCCTATGCAATCTTATCGGAATCCCTCGCTTTAACCAGTGTGTCATTGTGCTTTCAAAACAACGTGATTTCCGATTTTTCCTATGAAATTATTTAGTATTCAGGGCGTGTTGTTTTCCTAAGGGGCCTGTAGTATCTCCAAATGCTGAATTCGATGAAGTCGGTAGCAAGCTATCAGGGTCATTCATCTTAACACGGAACTGCATCTTTAGGGCTGTAACATGCTCCCTTATAATGTAATCTACCAGGCTACTTTTTTTTTATTTTTTATCGTTTATACTTTTGAAAGGCACCATAGCTGCCCAACTAGCGAAATTAGTTCTGTGCATAGAAACGAAACTTGAGAAAAGTCTCATAATTTGGGAGACCGTCATTTCTATTCAAACGTTAGCTTGACTTCTGTAGTGTTCTGCCAGCCGACAAAACTGTCTCGTTGAGCTGTTCTCTATAACATGAAATGGATTTCTTGCTGGCTCGCGCCATCAAGCAATGCAACTGCAATGGCGCGCGCACTAATACAAACAAAGACATAGGCACCAATACAAACGAAGAAATGTGATAAATAAGCGGATTAGGCAAGTAAAGGCAGTCAGAGTACAGACCGCATTCCTTCGAACGCAGCGCAGGCAGTTCACTTGAAATCGCGCAAGGACACGCAGCCAACGTAATTCGTCTAAAGGCCAATATTAGTGGCAAAAAGCCAGCTTCGTAAGACCCTAGCGCCGTTGTCGCGCACTTTCGAGCCGCGACAACGGCACACCTAGGCTACTCTACCCCACCCAATGAATGATTCCTCGAGTTGACTTCTGCAGTGGGTGTGCTTTTGTACAACCAATGGGAAGGTCGACAATCAGTCACAAAGCTGGCGCTGCAAGAATTGCGGCTGTATTTCTGGCGGAGCCAGCGTTGCAGCCGACAGTGGCCACGAACGAGGCGTGCATTACAGAGAGAGAGAGCTTCTAGTGCCTCTGTTGCGCACTTTCAAGCCATGGAAGGTGGTTTACGCTTCCATGCCATTCCACCTTGATCAGCCGTGATATCGGTGAGCTTGAGTAATCGCGAACAATGCTACTGAGAGAACGAAGAAACCTCACTCATGAAATTGTCGAAGTTAGCCCTTCCACTGCAACTCAATAAGAAGTATTCAAACTCTCGGTGAGGAAACGCGTGGCAATGGAAGGCTCGCGTATAATTTGAGTAGAAGTTCCGCAAATAGGTTACTTTTTGTAATGAGTCATGGAATGTAATTCCAAAATATGCAAGACAGCATGGGGTAAGAGTGTACCCTGCTCCGTGGTCCGCGTAGGATGACTGGTACCGTATGATGCCAAACCGCTGCAATTCATCAACTATTTCTCAATTCAATCGCAATTCCTTGTTGTGCACAAAGAAATGAAAAAATCTCGAAGCTCTGACGTGAAGAAGAGGGCTCGACAGACCGACACCATTTCGTCCGAGCTTTCAGCGCGGCTTCTGTGGACGACCTGCTCCAGCTGGAGTGGGAAGACATGGGGTGGAGGTCGACGAAATGCAACCGTTCCACATCTATTTCGCTGACGGCCAGCAAGAAAGCAGGCGGATGTTAGCCAGGGTGAACCGTCAAGTTGGACCGATTTTGAAAATTTAGGCGCATCATTGCCTCAAAAACTGGCTTCGCGTCTCCAGTGACGTGCACAATCCCTCAGCCTAACGTGGATAGAACAACACTGACTACAAAATGCTAGGTAGATTAGTTATTTGCAAAGCTGCAAATTCCAGAGAGCTACCGAGATCGTGCAGTATCTTCAAAATTCTGTTACTTATGGAGTAGGGAGTTAAGAATTCACAGGAATGCGCACTTTTTCATTTGAAAGGTCGTTATTTCGTTCATATAGGAATATATGAAGAAGAAAAATGGTAAGAAAAATCAGGAAGTTCTGAAACTCCCTTTTTTCCCTGAAAAATACACAAACTTTTGTTGATCTCCATTTCTTCAAAAATTCGCCCAGATACAATTTTTTGTGCCCACGCGATTTTTTTTGGCCTTCGGTTACCACAGTTTTCTTCCGAATCAGTTTTTTACAATTCTTTAAGCTCTGCGAAGAACTTTAAGGTTAATGCTCTCTAATGAATACTTGAACTCATTTCAAGACTGATAAAGACAAAAAATTGCTCCTTTAGACCATTGTTTCGAGTCTCTGGAGCTACTTTCCTGGTTACGGGAGTTTTGAACATTCAAGCACATACAAATGCTCTTTTCCAGCGCAACTTAGTGGGGATAATAATTTGTACGACAATGGACACGCTTTGCGATTTACGGGAGATGGGGAACCTTTTTAGAAAGTCGCCGACAGACAAATCAATTTTCCCAAACTTTTGTTGTAAGTTTCCGAAGGCCAACATACCCGAGTGGCCGCTCTTTCACTAACTCAGGTAAAGTTCGAAGGCATTGGTTTTCCTGCTGAGCAATATTTGTGTACGTGAACAGCTAAATATAGACAGTTTTGCAGTAGACTCTCCTGCTCTGCTAGCGCCATGCACTCGCTTATGGTTAATAGTTAGAGAAGCAATCAAAAGCTATAACCCACTAAGCTCAAATACAACCCCCCTTTCCGTCGGCCAAATACGCTTCCTCTCGTTGGAAAATTTCCAATGGAGGGTTCACCCTATTGCTGGTCGGTTCCCGACAGCGCATGTGGTAGGTATCTGAAGACGAAGTTAGTGAGGAACGGATTGGTTTCTGATGACTGCACACGTATACAAAACAAACGTTCCTGAATAGACTAGACACAAGTACCTAGGTGAGTGAATCAACATGAAGGCCTAGCTACGGATCTGTGAGTGAGGGGGTGAGGCCACGGGCAGCATGCAAGACCATCGAGGAAGTAGTGGTGAAAGCGAATAACATCGGGTTTCATGCTCACCACCCCGAATATCGAACCTACTTGCGTAGAAGTACGCCTCAAACTTGTCCCATGCGCAGGCAAGACGAGCATGTGCTTTCATCCAACTCGCAGTGGAGAGGACGTCATTGGTATTTTTTTCATACACATATTACAGAGATCGTTCTCGTCAAGGAATCTAAAAATAGATGGGCCGGGACTGGAAATCCAGACATCGACAAACACGGGAGCGGCCGCCATTCCTCAACGATAAGTACGGTAACCTAGGTGTCTCCCGAGAAGGAAAGCACATCGGAGCACCTTGGCACGCGAAAGAGACAATGAAGGCGCCACTGGCGTCCACTCAAAGAGCTCGATGAACAGTGGGCCGTAGAAGATACAGGTTGCTCATTAGATGGCCTACAGCACCTTCAATTGCCCCATTTGACGCTTAATTGTTTTGAACAATAGGGATCAACTCATGGAGGCACAAAATTAATATCTTAGCGGTGGCGATTAAGAATTCCTTGCAGTAGTCACGCGCATCGCATTTGTAGTATTTTTCAATTGCTTGGGAGTGGCGTCGAGGTAAGCCGTCTTTCTGTTGAAGTTACTAACGGTTGTCGTTATTATGTTGTATTGCAGTTACCGAATTGCTGTTGACTGCCCGGTTAGTACGTTCGTATAGCTTTAGGCTCTAAGAATTAGCGTACGTATGTTATGCTTGATTTGTATAGGAAGCCTTAATACAGCGAAAGCTCACCAATAAAGGTACTGAATGAGTCCCCATCACTAACTTCCTGAAGAACATCTTAATTGTTCTACCTTTTTCCATTTGATCGGAGAGCAAATACACCGAATACAACCTTCAATTGCAGCGCTTTTGTGAATCTTGATGACTGTGTATTAGTGCTGAGTTTTGTTATTAATGTGCCTTTCTGTGTGCTTCTTTTATATAGAGCAACAAAGTCAATCGAAGATCCGTTTCAGTTTCATGTCCCAAAAGATCTGCACCCGGGGACGGCGTGGCACGCTGTGGTGCCATAACGACCCTCGCGGTATAGCGTCAATCCTATCCGAGCTTACATCAATTTTCTGCAGCAGTATGTGTTGACAACTCGTGGTGGGACCAACCACTTCTTGAATGATTCATTTTTCATAAGAACATCATACACGCACACAATATGTACACATCATATGTTCAAAACGCACAGAGGCATGGCACCAAGGAAATCATCTCTTTGGAGTGGACAAACGAAAAGGCTTGTGATATGGCGTTGATGAAATTCACGTGCCGTGAAATGCATCATGGGATAAATTTCAACTGTCAACAACGTGTCTCACATATCCGTTGTGTCATACTGAACT
The DNA here is from genome assembly GCA_002352805.1 of Teladorsagia circumcincta. NCBI lineage: Eukaryota > Metazoa > Nematoda > Chromadorea > Rhabditida > Trichostrongylidae > Teladorsagia > Teladorsagia circumcincta. Next base: position 11,202 of record KZ345989.1, on the reverse strand, counting down.
CGGGTGTTCACTAATGGTTTATGTCCATCGTCCCGTATAAACGATGTGTCACTCCGTTCACAATCTCGTCCACTTCTTTGCGTGATACTCAATCGATATCCTCTGGTATCAGTAACCATTACCTAGAACAAATTTCTAAAGGCGATTGTTTTTCTGTAAAAACTGAAAATTTGTGAATCGGTGATTCATGCGTTGTCTACAGGGTGGCCAAAAAGGAGACACTTCACTTCACATTCCGGACAGCATTAATCACTTTTTGCTAAACTCAAAACGACTGCCCCCAACTTAACATTAAAGAGCACTTCTAAATCTATCCATACTCCATATAATAGGTTCTTGCACCAACGCATCACAAGAGTTTACCCTTTCATCAACGGCGACAATCTGTGCGACGGAAAGTTTGATGATGTGCGCGGTGGGCAAAGTGTCTCCTTTTTTGACAACCACTCTACATATCAAACTACGTTCTACCATGCCTGGTGCTTGGGATTGACAATGCATGACAATAAGCGCGACGATGTGGGACTCGACTGTAGGTGATCGCCATATTTTGTGCAAATTACTAAAGCCTCTCACTGACTTCACCGCCTATCATCGACTTCATCAAAAATTATGGTCGAAGAAAACAGTTGGAATGGAGTAAAAACATTGAAACTTATAGTACTGGAGGATAGGGAAAAACAAGTATTCATAAATGGCAGAAAGATGTACATGGAAATAAGAAGGTAAATGTAATACAGTAGTACAACAAGCAGTACTTGAAAACAGGAAAATATTGGAAAAAGCCTAGGAAAAGGTTGGAAGGAAGTTTCAAGCCTCAAGTGGCATCTATTAAAGACTGTCTATCACTAAAAAGTACAATCAATGTAAGCTCAACTCGGTCCAAATACAGTACCACTCTCTCGTTCTGATTCTGTGGAACTAGAAGGTACGGTTCACTTCCCCGTTAGATATTAGATGAAGTGGTAACGTTCAAGGTCTCACATAGTTACGAGGCTTTGGAGCAGGGAGGGGGCGTCCGCGCAGATAGTGGCCAACTATAATCCTTCTGACCCTTTATGTTCTTCTTAGCATCTTCTACGATAAAGAAAAAGACGTTCCAAGGTGAGAAAAATGATAAGTAGCTCTAAAGAACACCTTCAACTCCGAGACTGGATCCTTCTATACAGAGGGAAAGCAATAGAGACACATTTGAGACTCAATTAGTCACGCTTCCTTAAACATAAACCGGGATGCTCCCAACTGGATACTGAAGAGCGTGAACCACTTTTTGGAAGAACTCCATAATAGCCTTCTGCACCGCCGACAGAAGATGGTTCTGCCACGGGAACATGGTGCAAAAATCGAGCTCAATAAGATACTTGGACCTCCACGTTGTCTGAAACGCTAGTCGGCACGGGTCTTGCAGAGCAGAGCTACCTTGCATTTTTAGAGCTATCATCTGAGAAACTGTCTAATGGACCGATGGGTAGGATTATGCAGCTCCAAGATGAAGTGTAAGTCGCGGAAGCTTTCCTGAGTTAGGCGGCAATGCTTGACTTCACTTCTGAAGGCGGTGAGGACAGCGAACAAAAGCTGCTTCTTCTTAGAAAAGGACACATCAGAAATATTTTGTCGGAAAACTTCCTTCCCTCCTCTGGTGAAAATCCAGTTGGAGGGGGGCCACTCCTTACTATCCTATCCTTTGTCCTAGAGAGCACTCCTTTGAGCTGTCTAAGACTAAGGATAAGATAATATTTGGGCGACTCATTTCAAGCGCACTTTTGATAAGGACCGGTTTTGCGTCCTACATTGCACACCTCCTACCAACATCCTGCCCAATTTCTAGCTCCAACCTGAAGCTCCTCCACCCTTAGACCGATGGAAAACTCTATTTTCCTGGTTCAGAACCGTTTCCCTTAGACTATCGCCAGCCAAATTGTGAAAGCACCCTGGATTACTCCCACACTACACCAGTACTTATCAGAAGTACACTTCAAATGACCGATTACGTGTCAGTTCTTATCTTAAGTATCGGAGAGCACAGTGGAGTGGCCCTCTCCAACTGAATTTTCACCCCTCCTCTTAATCCCTTCAACGAGTGGGATCGAGCTGTTCATGGAAGTTACAAATCTGATGTTCTCACATCTCGAAAGTGTTCGACATGGCCAAAAGACCCTTGTAGATAGAAATTATCGGTTGATTACTGAACTAGATCTCAAAAGAAGTTCTTAACGTCTGATGCTTCCGGTGGATTCTTTTGATTTTTACCTTTAACGCTGGTCTTTCTCGTACCTCCGCCCTTTCAAGCAAATTTGCCCCAAATTTTTCAAATTTTGACCACGAGGAGCTCCCCGTAAGGTGAATTCAAGAAATTGTGAACGAAAGTATCACAGAAGCAATGCAAAACTGAGTTAAAGCAACAGCTCTGGATGAAGCCGTGTCGAACAGTCATTCTGTGGGTGGAATAGAGTAGCCCACGAGTACCAAAACTGTGTCACTGTCGCGACTCGAAGGTGCACGACAATGACGCTAGCTAGGGCTTTACAAAGTGAGCTTATGGCGCCTAATGTGAGTCACGGACTAGATTGCTCGTGCACATCCCATGATACGTAACGTGCATGACGGCGTAACAGCTATTTCAGATGCGCGGATTAATTGGGCCATGGAGCAAGCAAGTTTAGACAACTCGTCCGAAACGCCCCTCCAACGCTCCTCCCTCATACCCAGGGGTAAGGGATGGAGTTCTTCTTGGAGGCCTTCGTCGGCTATTTGCTTTGCTTCCTTTTACGTTTTTAGTGATATGCGCATCCACAATTTCATTGTTGACCGCTATTACCCACCAACTTGATCCGGGGTTGTTGCTTCAACGATGCAGTTGATAGGGAATATGAGAAGATGAAAGGGTGGATGGTGACAAAAGTGCAAAACACTAATCACATGTGACTGTGAAAACGTACTGGTCGGAGCGTTGCAGGATTGACATGTGTGAGAAGATCGTGAGGCTGCAGCTTGTTAGTAATCAATTTGCATATATTGCACACATAAGTGACTTTTACTTCACTAATAATTCAGCCACCCACAAAAGCAACACAGTGGGATGTTAGGGGGGAATACAAACAATGAGTAACCCATTGCGGACCACCGTGAACGTGCATCTTCATAGGTTGTTGCCTCCCATTTCGACAGTAACCCATAATTTATCAAAAAGTTTATCCGTGCCGTTCACATCTTCTATACCCGAAAAATTATATGGCCTACCCTAGAGCTTGAAAAAAATGCTGGCTAGATCAGATGGAACTACATTGCCTGATTCACATGGTGTGCCACGCGGTGCGCAATGGGTTAAAGTGAATTTGCAAAAGACCAGTAATAAACAAGAGTAGATGTACCTTGTGTTTGTGTTTATCCTTGTAACCTGGGCACAATATTTGTTTCCATGCAATCACTGCGGTTTTCCGAAAATTTGCACTGAAATCAATTTCGTTATAAAATATACGCAAATCAGAAATACCCTATTTCTGAAAACAAAAAGCGTTGAGTGCAGACTTCATTCCACAACTGACGACGGCAAGAAAAAAAGCCGCGTTTTTCATGGCCGTCGTCACTTGCTGTGTGTTGTCTGCACTCGACGCTCTTCTCGTTCTCCGGAATATAGTACAGATAAAACTCCACAAATTTGAGATAGCACTTACCTAGAAAACGCGTACACTACCACATCTATTGCTGTGTTTATGTAGTATAAGTAATGAGCCGTGTTGTATATATACTAAAAACAAATTATTAGTTATGTCTCAATTCGGAACAAACTGTTTACCGTAAACAAGATTCTATCGATAAGTGTTTTTTCAAAACAAATTACCTAAACGTTATGGGCAAAAGGAAGGATAAAAACTGCTAGTTGCGTCATATAAATGTTTGGGAGGAAGTGGGTGGGTAGCTTTTTCAGAAGGTTTCATAATAATCCTTTAGCTTTTTTCGGTCATACTATTGTACAATCCACAATCAATCAACTGTATAGCAATGCAAGAAACATCGTGAAGTTAGTCATTGGAAAGGTTCAACCACTAACAACCTAGCTGACTCAAAGGCACATCCCACAATGAATTCAGGCGGGAACCTCATGCGCAGATTGTCGGATAGAATTAGGCTGTTCTAGGTAAGTTGCTGATCACTCGGCTCGAAAGTGCGCGAAAATTTTTACGGAGCAATGCAATACCGTTTTGATAATTTGGGCTTTTTCTCATTGGCAACATTCGTGAGTCTTGCGCCCCCTCCTTTCTGCCTCCATCCAGTACTCAGAACTCAGTATGTATTCTCCGTGACAAATCCGAATTTCGAAGAGGGGTAAGCCCACAATCATAGCGTTTTCGACGGATTCTTGTTAACTTTTCTTCGCTTCCGGACCCGTTTTCATTTTCGTAAATCTCAGAGTTTGATCAGGAGCTGTGCCTTAAAGGCAAAATATGCTTTCGGTGGTGTAAGGGTAGCGATGCTGGCTGTACACCACAAGTTCGGTGCCCTACTGAAGCAAAATGCTTTGCCCGTAACTCAGAATCCCCGCACGAAATTTTGCACCCCTTAATGTGTCCAAAAGCCGCAGCCAACAGAGCAAAAAATTAAGTTTTCTGTTCCGAGAAAAATGCTGTGGAAGTGTTAAGCGCTGTAAGTTTGTAAATGAGCTTGAATTTAGACAAACATGATGCCTGAAACATCAACGCGGAGCGTCCACAGCAAATAAGTATTGAGAATTAACTTGATTTCAAATTGGATGTCAAAAAAGGGAAATTCGGAAACTCCTCTATAGCACTGGTGGAGGACATCCAATTTATTTAAAAACCGAAAGGATAGGCAGTATACTTACCACGAAGACCTGAGATCGATGTGTGAATTCGGGTGGTGAATGATAGACGACTTGTGAGAAGACTTCGATCATCATAATTACATAGAAGGGAGTGTTTAGCACGACGAACACTAACGGCATCACCCACAGAATACGGGTTAACGATCCAGACTGCGCTGTCTGGCCTGTAATACTGTAGATGAGACTAATGTTGCCGAAGTCAAGTTTCAGTAGAATTTTGAATATTTTCCTAGGATTAGCGTTTTGCAGACATGAATGAGTTCACAAAGCATAATAG
>KZ345988.1:48320-61339 GCA_002352805.1 Teladorsagia circumcincta | reverse complement strand
AATCAACACACCACCACTTTCACCCACGGTACTGCTGAGGAACCGTTTCACTACTAAGTCAGCCATTTAGGATCAACCATCGTTGGCGATGCTCGTTTTCGACTCGGTGTCGTTAAATCATTTCAAGAGGAGCATGCCAAAAACCACCAAATTTCTCATCGACAACGATTTCTTCGTGTTCAACATGTATAATGAGGCCAGTTTACCTAGACTTAATTAAAGATTCCACGGTATGTTGAAAGGGCAATCACTGCCATTGAAGTGTATGCAGCATACTTGCCACCCACGATCTCGGCCATGCGCTGCGCCCCTTTCATTTGACCTAAAAAGGAAACGAAGCCAGCGAGAAATTTGCGCATTCAAAGGCAAACTCCGAGATTTCACTTACGTGAACAACGCCACGATTGAGCTTCTTAGATTCGTATCTGCAGAGGTCGTGGCAAATTCGTCGTGCAAAATGCGCGATTTGTTAGCTTATCGATAAGGAATTGCAACGGTTGAAACCCTCCCCACTCACCGCGATTGACGTGAAGATCAGCTGCTCTCTCCACACGGCGTGCTTCCTCGCGTGTTTTGTCTGTCTCTCCGTCGTACCACATCCGGCATTACTTTCGTTTTTTTCGAAAGCCATGCCCTAGGTTTCAGCGTTTTCGATGACTTCGCTTGCTTTCTTTTATACTTTTAATTCGCTAGCAACTCAAAAACACTACGGAACAACCTCTTACACCATTTATTGAATAACGCTTGCCTCTGATAAGGTTTAATTGCGGGTGCTGCCAGCCCTGGCCATTGCTCGCCCCATTCCGCACGCGTGGCCGTTGGAGTTTCACCCAGTACACGCCGCGTGCCCACCACTGCTCCGAACAACACACGGAAACACCGGTCCCATGCAAAAAAGAAAGGTGAAGGCGCTCGCTGTCGTCAACGAGTAATCCAATATAACGAAAACGACAGCTAGAAGATAAGAGTGTAGAAGTGGTTACAGTATTACTCGGAAATATCCGGGGAAACGCTTCCTCAGCGTAACATTTTTTCTCACTGAATGAAGTCTAATATTCTAAAGTAGCACATTGTATCTGGAGGAATGGCAAAAAATCCCGCTTCTTGTCCTCCTTAGGATTTTGTTACAGAAGTTGAACTAAGTGAGAAGTGGGAAATAGTAGGTCCATGGAAAGCCGTCTCGAAATAACAATCCCTCAATCACTAAGTAAGTCAATTTTCTGTTTTTTCTTCCCTGTTTTTTATTTTTTTCCCTGTTCCTGCTGAGGCTGCCCCAACAACATCTTTGGAGCTCTTCGCACGAAGTCTGACTCTTTGCTGCCGGAAAGGCGTTCTCATGACCCCAAAAGTGGGCTCATGCTGTGGTTCTGTTGTTAGATACACCTGAGAGAGGTTCTGTTGTTTCACGGGAGGGTGACGTTGGCCGTTATGCCACGCCAGATATTCGCTGTAATTTTACAGGGCAGCTTCCGCGATACTGATACTGTTGAAATGTAAAGCCGATGCTGACTTGCTTGGTAAAAAAAACATGGGAAGCTGTCAAAAAGTCGAGAAGCGGAACATTTTTCCGTCCATTACTTTCGTAAGTGGATGAAGTGTACGAGTTCAACGAAAATAAAGAGATCGCTCCCCCGCAATCAAACGTAGCATCTTGGAAACGGCAATTATCGTCCATTACACGAGCCGACGATGGACACATCCAAATAATAGCCGTAGCTGTTTGTTCGTTTGTTTGCTTATTCAATGGTCAATCACAGAAGAGCCTTACACAGCAATACTTGGCATCGGAGCAACTTTTGCTTAGATTAGATTATCCAATAAGGAGGGAAACTTTCTAATGGAGATGAAGAACCCCATAAAGGCTCCAACAGTCAGTGCCAGTGACTTTTACGAGTGCAACACTTTATGACCGATACATTGATAAGGACCGAATGACACTTGTTCCAGAGAACCACTAGCCACCGAGCCCAGAAAATATTTATTAAGAACAGTTCATACGAGCACAACCGGCAAACAATGTATTGCTCAAGGGGGGGACAAAAGCACTTGAATGGAAGGGAGATGAAAGTGCAGGTCCATGGAGTTCTCTCTATTTCCATCAGGGGCATTGCTCCATCATCAGAGGGGTAGCACTACAAATATGTTACAGATGCAGTTGAGAGGTTTTTCCTCTCTTGTTTAGGAAAAAAAAACAGATTATTAGATAGAAGTCATCCAGTATTCCCGGCATAACGGAGCCACTAGTGTGTTCAGAGAACGTACTAGAATACCTGTGACTGGAAGACAGATTAGAATGACCTAAAACAGCAGCAGTTAGATAATAATGATGAAAACAGATTAATGAGAATTTCCAAGGGAAATGGAATTAGAAAAAGAAAAAAGCCAAGGGAATTAAAAAAGAGTACGTGGAGTAAGTTACCGTATCCTTTACAGTGGATGTGCATAGATAAATATACATCACTTGAAATCGACCAAACTCGCCGACTCATACTATGCACAGGATACTTTGCAATAGATGAAAATGCTGCAGCATCTGAATCCGAGGGGATATACTATAGCGTAACTGTTGTCGGTGGTAAGAACTATTATACCATGGTCGTAATCTAACACTCTGCACAATAACTAAGCTTGCACTTTAGCTTTAGCTGTCAATGGAGGGTAGTAAACACGTGCTTCCCAAGGTAGCTTATAGACCGACTCAAAATAATCAGCAGATGAATACGTTTTTCCTCGATTCTGACAACGGGCGGACCGTAAACTATGGGAGAATGCCCTCACCACTGTCGATCTTCGATTTCAAATTCGAAGAAAATTTTGTTGTTATGAGAGTTTTTCAAGTCAAGGCCATTTTGAATTTCCGTGATTGTGTGCGTTGTTGATTTGGCGTGTAGGAACATTCAGGCGCTGTGAAATAAAGTTAAATTACCTTAGCGATGAACGTTGAGAAAGAGAACACTCCTTCTCTCTCAATGTATTAGATTGAGCCACAAGCAAGCTCCTAGTGGACATCGATTTTCCAGAAAAAAATCACAACTTTCTTCGGAAACACCATTATTGCGTGCCGTAGTCACCTCGGCGTGTACAACTGTTCTCCGAACGGATAAGCGGATAAATAAGGGCAAGGGAGAATGAAGTCGAGATGTGTATATTGTTCTCATATTCGCTCGTGAAATGTGGGATGCAGTTTGCCGCGCGGCGGAGCAGTTTCTTCTATTAGAAGCATTAACTCTGCAATATCTAGAGCAAGTCTACATAGCTGCAAGCAGCATGTTTCTGTGCTGGCAGTAGTGATATCGGAGTGTCGGTTGGAAACCGTAACAATGCAAACTAACAATAGGAGAGCAGAATCCACCTTGGGTGAAACTCACTCTTGGAGTGCTAATTGACTCGCTGTCGCTGCTTATTAGTCGCATGTTCTCACTATGCCTCCGTAAATATCTTTAATGGACTGCGTCCCCCTCAGCCTATGACCCCTTGTCAAACCGATCGAAACTGCGACTTCGAACGAACTTCTGGTCTTCAAACTATGGCAGACTTTCACACCCAACCTCATCCAGCTCGTATGGATTCCATCTTCCCAATTTGTACAATTAATCCTTGGCTTGAAGGCACGACACTTGGCTTCTGTGAGACTTGAAGGTTTTTGCAATTTGACGTGCACTGGCGCACGTGTTGTCTTAGATAATTGTTGGATGCTTTCAATCAATTTTCAATTTCATCTTCAGTAAGTGGGTGTCCGGAACGTGGATTGTCTCCAAGGCTTAGTCGCATTGCGGAACTTCCCCAGCCATTTTTGACAAATCTTCTTTTTCAATACATCCGGTCTTAAGCTTCGCAGATATTTTGATCTATCTCTCTCGCTGACGATGAGTGCTCTAGATGGAACACAAAAAGTAAACAGTGACGAACATGAGTTGATAAACGGCATCATCTCTTCGCGGACGGGTACTACGGTTCAGTTTCGTAATATGTAAGAAGATCAAGGCCGTCATACCCCTTTGCTGGAGACAATACAAATATTTTCTGGCGTGGGTATGAAGAAATCGTCATCAGTCATAGCTCAACCTAATATACAGGGGTGGCTAAAAAATAGACACTTTGCTCATGACTCACATCAGCAAGTTTTAACGCCGCAGGCTGCGGTGACCCATGGGAGTCTTTTAACAAAATGCCCCTGAAAGGTACCCCCACACGCAGATTCAAGCCCATGTTCCCAGCCCTCATCGCCTGAGAAACATAACGTCATCTGCAGCCGCCGTCCAGCTCAAGAAGGCCTTTCGTGATTGCTCCAGCTTGAAACAGCTACATGATTACTTCAATCGGGTATCTGATGGACATGTTTCTAGAGACAGTAGCTCAAACAACGTCGCAATGGTCCATGATCCGTCAAGGACCCCATTACGCTGGAACCCTTCACAATAGCTCCATGAAAAATCCTTCCGATGTCGTCGGTGTAGGAAGCTCCTATAACGTTTTCTGATAGAGTTGAATGTGCTCTTCGATTTTCAGTTAGAAGCATTTGGTTTGAATTTAGCAAAGTCTGATTAGTGCCGTTTTGAACGTGGAGGGAAGGATCTTTTTTGCCACCCCTGTATGGACTGAATTCCCTCTCTGAAAATTTAGGTTAATATTCAAACGTTGGAGGCCAAGTAAGCATTTGGCAAGGACCCATTTTCAGATTACCGACGATTCCAATGCGAATCTACTCAGCATTTTGCGAGGAGGTGATAGTCGGAACGATGATGGAGCATTTCTTTGGGATACAATGAGAGGTAAGCTGGTAGAACGTCTACGCTCAGACAAATTTGTGAACTTTTCGATGCTTCATCGAATATCATTGCATTCTTGGTCCACAATTTTGTTGCTTCAATTGTGCTGTCTTTTTTGTGGTTCATAACTGCTATTTTTTGCTCTCGTGATCACAGCGCTAATCCATTTGAAACAGTTCGGCGATCTCAACCCTTTGGGCTCCATGAATCGCCTCCCACTGATCATACGCTCGACTGTCAACTACTCCTGCTTTTGTAAACCCAGGAGGTGTGCTAATCGATGCGTAGCGGCAAGAAGCCTACGTGTTGCTATGCACATCAAGACTGTCTTTCGCAATATGACACTTATGTGGTTTCCGTTTGAATACTCTAAAGCTACAAATGCAGAACGGAACGGAAAAGTTACAAATCTGGCCGCCTATTACATTGATTGACGATTTTCGTCTGAAACTGCTTGGGAAGATTCCGCAGAGCCGAGCTCGGGATCTGGTAGAGCTTTACCAGTGTCATCGGATCCAATCATTTTTCCTCGCCTAGGCAGAGAAAGGAAGTGAAACCATGGCGTGAGGAAAGTTGACTCATCTGACTGATCAGAGGCCGTCAGCGCCAACTTTGGTGTTGGTAACAATAAGCGTGCTCTTAACATTAACCATGCACGAAAGCACCAGTGGCTCGGATGCGTAAAATCAAAGGTTCAAACACCGATTCCAGCACTGCAACCTGGGAGGCAACCTTCAGGATTGGTAAAACTGCTATCGTCAGGTTCACTAGGAGCTCTTGCCAACGGAGTCCACTGCTATTGTTGGTCAATAATTTCGGCAAGTGGACGGGCTCGCCAGCACTGAGCTCGGAAAATCTGATACGTCTGCTTCATCTCGTCCATGAATTTGGAAGAAGGTCTAGCAAAAGTCTCTAAACACCTTTTGGGACAATCTGATCCACCTGTTGACTGGTACCGTCAGACTCATCAACATCCGTCGCTGTCAAAGCAACTGAAAAAAGGTAGTCCGATGATCCGTACCTACTTGGATTAAACTTGTTCAGGCTTTTTGCCTCGGAAGCTCAGGATTTCCAAGCAACCGGCAACCAGAAGATACTAGCTAGAAGGAAATGTTCCGACGATATGGCGGTGTATTTTTTGCCAATTGCTATCCGTACTAAACAAGAAAAACAGTTTGAAAAAAGTGCGAAATGTGCAACGACTTTTTTGACAATCTAATAATTACCTTACTACGACAACGTTACATGTTCAGAAAGAGTAGTGTTCAAGAGCTGATGTTGATAGTACAAGGGAACAATAATCATGAAAGAAACGAAAGGTTAGGAAGTTGACTAATATGTGCAAAGTACGGTGGGAACCGGAAGTCGCTTCTTTCAAATTTGTAACCGGGTTTGAGGTGCGTTAGTTCGTACAAAGATCGCACTCCCCCCTCCCCCGACCAGCACATACATCGCATTCTTCAGAGCAGATTATTTTGCGTGACGATGAAGGGGTAGAGATACCACAACCTACATTTTTCAAAAAAGAAATGCTAATGCATAGGTGTGAGGGTGGAAATGAGGCAAACTGACTCTGCCATACACGAATTCGCTTCCAAACCCCACACCTATTTCGTTTCACTAATACTCCTTAAAGACTTGTTAAAACCCGAATCACAGAAACTTTAACGCTTGATAGCATTTCAAATAATAGGGGGTATACATAGTGTCAATGTTTTCTGTGATTTTCAGATCGTCAATGTTTAACATACTTAAGCGAGGAAATCGGGGACTTTTCTTCGCTTCTTGGCAATATGAGCCTTGATGCTGAGCACGATCTTCGTCCATTTTACTCCTACAATAAACGAATAAGCGAAGGTCACTGCTTACCGGATGGTCATGTGAGTCAGTCCTGCAGTGGGGGCCAGACCACAAGTTGGACTTCGATTAGTTGCTTTGTTCTACTTCAGGTAGCTTCTTACGAGTCTCTTGAGAACTGGAAAAACGCGCTGCTTCGTGTAAAGGAACGTTGCCATTTCTCTATGCATTATATAAGGGCACTCACCAACGTTCATCACGATTATCTCTCACTAATGGACACTGAAGTAAAGTCAGAACTTTTTTTCGATAGCTTTATGGACTGATCTTACCAAAATATACGTTCAGAGTGGTAATACTCGATTGTTTCAGGGAGTCGCTGGAATTATTGAAAGTGAATGGACTTTTTGAGGACACCGCCTTCGTCCTTCTATCAAGTCGGGGGAATCCACCGAAGTAAGGAACGGTCTTTGTTGAGGAAATATGCACATACAAGAAGAAATGCATTGCACCTGTCCTCCCTTTAATTTCCTGGGGTTGGTAATGTGCCAGTGGTCACCGAATCTGTTTGCAACAACCAAAGCACTAACTATCTACAATCTCTTGCAATATCTATAACCTTTAAATATCTATGACCTCGGCATAATGCACTGTCATGAACTGGTTCTGGCTGGTCCTGAATATCAAAACTTTTGAATTGGGTATCTTTTTGAAGCTCATGTGAGCTTCTGCTCCAAGTTTTCTGCTAAAAATGTTCACGCATCCGTGATATGCGACTTTCTCCAACTACTCTCACTGCAGCTACCCCTGGTTTCACCTTTACCGGGAGAACATTGAAGTACTCTTTCAGAGCATCCTTTAAGTTAAGTGAGCTTCCAACCACATATTTTTTGGGTGCGTTCCTCGCCAAAGGAGGTCTTTCTCGCAGACTCGAGGTTGGGAATAAATCTCCATAGAACTGTTCCGACAGGAGCGCGTAATACTTCGCAAGTTGATCTCATCACTGAGACCATACTGTTTTGTTCATACGCTTGTCCCCACGTGGCAGAGCGGCTGCTATGATTTTATTTCCATGCGAGCTGCCGTCGCCAAAAATGAAGCTAATTTGCGCCAATCTCTTTTGGCAAGAGGTATGTTTGTTGTAGGACCACTGTGTATACAAGTTCTTGCTGTCAATCTCGCTAGGAATCCACCTATGTCGCTAAGGCGACTGTATGGCTGGCGTTGCACATCCCGTTGTTCTCGAAAAACAGAAAAAGCGCAGAACACAGAAGCTAAGGCAAGAACACAAGAAAGGTACAATCACCAGCGATTTTGTGGGTTCATTATGGCCCACATTATTCCACTCGTTTGCTTCGGCGAATCTCACGCCTTTGTTAGTCGTCGTTGAATTTCTCCATGAGTAACTCGGTGCTGTCATCATAAATGATCACAAAATTTCCCATGGAGCAGATAAGCTTTCTGAGCATCAGTAATTGTATTAAAAGGTGCTCAGAAACTTACATGATAAATCGTTCGTCTTGCTCCTTCCTTTCAATGTCATGAATTGAAATTCAAGTCCAATCTGCTTCTAGTGTGGTCGGTACGACATCCTTGAAGGTATTTTTGTTGCACAGTGCCTGAACGCTTATATCCGCTGTATCTTGAGCATACTTAAGTGGGCAGCGAAAGAAGAGTCCAGTTAGTGTCATCTCCGCTGGCAGTTGCTCTGAAGCAGTATGGCTCACTCCTGCTTTTCGCCCTATAATCTTTTGTTGCCGTTCTCCTTGGAGAGCCTTTGAATGCAAAAAGAATATATAATCGAGCAAATGAGATTTGAATAGGTTCATCCTTTTCGCTTATTTCAGATTATGACGCAGAATTTTCACTCATACTAACAAGGCTGTGGAGTACTCCTCAAAGCTCACATAGCTTCGGATACTTCTTACTAGTTTTCTCTTTGGAGCGTTTCAAAAACACTCCATCATCTAATTTGGGCACTTTATGTGAAAAAAATTCAAAATTTCAAAAATTCATCAAATTTGTTCCTAAGTCGTGCTCCATACTTTTCATTAAGTTCTTTATCACATTCTTGTGCTAACTGGACTCACAACAGTCGAGTCTTTATCCTATTATGGTCACAACGTCGAAGTCACGACTTATGCGCGGGGGAGTCCGAGACTTTTTACCCTTTGAGTGAGCGTTCCCACCCTACCCACCTGCAAAACACACAAAATCAGGATCGAACATAAGAAGCATCGATTACGAACGAAACAGTGAATTTTAGTAGATACTACAAAAAAATCGACGGCGTCACAGCAGCATTTATGAGAGCGATCGATGCAAACAACTCAAGTTTGAAATAGCCAGCGGTCCTCGCGTGGCGGGCTCCTTTGACAATTAATAATTGGCACTACTACTGACGGCAATCCACGTTTAAAGCCCCTAGTTGATCCCAACCGGAGTTCGATAATTGGCGTGAAAAAATCCTTCTGCAATAATGAGCGTGTCAAAGCTATCGAAAAACATACCAACCGGAGCTCGGTATACGTCTGTGAGACTTCTCCCCTTGATGACGGTATGAGGCGCACCTTCAATTTCGTACGGCTTAGGAAACCTTCGCAAATACAAAGCATATCTATTCTTCCAGTGTAGGGTGTCCTTTATAGAGTTATAATGGTCACCAATTATCTTACCGAAATCAAGTATCCAAAACATATGATGCGAGCGATGGTATGCAGGCTATTCTTAGCTCGCAGGCCGCATGGGTTGTCACCAACGTTGCATGAACTTGATCTCTCATGTTCGCTTCTTGAAATTCATGCCTCGTTATGCAGCTTTCAAAGTGGCACGCGAAAGGCGACTCCTCGTCCAAGCTTCATGTTTGTGATAGAGAGAATTCACATTGCAAGTCTCATATTTTCGCTGAACTATGCTTTCAATGATGTATCTCATTGTCCTTGAGAGAAAATGATTTAGGGTCGAGGACGAACTGTTCACAGCTCGCGTCGAAGAGCGATCACCGCTTTTCGCCATCAAACTGCCGGAGAAGTTCCTTCGCAAGAATCCTGACCAAAATGTAGCCATGGGATACAACGTAAACAGGTGAGGTAAGGAGCAGTTCGTGCAAGAGCAAAAGACGAAAGACTCATAGCAAAAGGCGCAAGAGAGACTTTGTACTCGCCATCGCTGCAGCCTCTGACCAATTGCCTAGGATGAGCTGCCTCTTGTCCACAAGCAATCGCTTTTCTTGTAATGGAACAGCCGTGTCATGACCGGCCAGTTTATCCGATTTCAAGCCTTTTGGAAGATTCGACTTATTTCATATATTCCCAGGTTTTTGGGTTGACAGGTACAATTAAAAGGGTGTTTCGTTTCATATCGGCCGCTGTATTGATTTCATACTTCACGGGCGGATAATACAGGCAAACAGCAAACACAACAACTAGGAGGACGCAAGGGATTATCACTTCAGCCAATGATAGCCCCTCAGGCGTCTGGCACTCATCTGTTCCGTCACTTCGATTTATAGAACCTGGCCATACAAGGATGGGACGTTCTCATTTCCAGTGTTTTCTATGGCTCTTTTTCCTTTTCTCTTCATTGAGGTCTATTTCGCAACGTTATTTAGATTTTTGGGGGTAGCAGGCACACCTATTGAATTGCAGGAAATGCCCTTAGAACCATTTTTGCCATTCCTTAACCCTTTGACGACAATGCGGATTTCCACTTAGCGGGCTCATGGGACCACGCCTCTTTTTGGAACGCCCAGCTTTCGTGAAATATCGGGCCAAGTCTTCCCTAAAAACAGTTTTCCTAACATGTTTTTTACTTTAGCAATATACAAATGTATCTACAGTTTTGAGCTTTCATATGTTATACTGTTGGAAGGAGAATCGGAAGTTTGGAAAGGGAATTCGGATTCCAAATAGATGGACGGTAGAAACTTCGACGTTTTTGTATAAAGCAGAAACTTTGATGCAGTTCAAACCTCTCCCTGTGTCTGGAAACTATGAAAAGAATATGAAGTCCTGATTAGTGATTAATCTTGAGTCTAGTAATGGAAACCCCAATTAATATGCCGGTGAGTCAAGTGCCAAATTCTAAACTTTTATATAAATCAGCTCTTATTTACCATTTCTCTGAATAGTGTTACACATAGAGATTGTAAAAGTGAAGTATGCTCATGATTACTGAAAAGTTAGTGAAGTTTCAAATGCGTGATGAAGAGAATTTGGAGGTGGTACCCACCGATGGTTGCCATTGTCGACGAAGGGTTAAGATATTACTCCATTTCGTAGACAACAAATACAACACAGTCCACCGCGTAAGTAGAACTGCACGGAAATTTCTACTCTTTTATTCAGATTGGTCACCACAAGAGATATTGGTATGACTTTGATGGACATCGCCAATGTGAGCTTCGCTGCAAGTCCCGTGAAGGAAAGGGATGACGATCAACGGAAAACCGCAGAAGAAGAAGCATGTATGTCAGTGTACCTCTTCAGCTTATGGTGATATGCATCGTAGCATGTTTCAGTGGCAGGAGCCTCCCTTTTACGACATATTCATTCAAACTGGCGATCGTGCGATGATGCTGGCATTCCCCCTCAGCTGTGCCTGTGCATGGATAAAAAGATTCTTCAGTCGGATGACTACACGAAGTGGGTTTTTGTTCATCACAGCCACCCATTCAGTGGTGAGTTCCAATTACAAAATTAGTGCTACGAGATACAAAACGCCACTATGTCTCACCTTGATTGGTTTTGCATTTTTTTCTTTATGGAGATCGATAAGACCAGCAAAGCCCCAGCCGACCAACATGCTTCAACTCTTTACATAGCGACTCTGAGTACTGTGGCAAAACTGAAGTTACATCGCTCTACAAGATGATCATCATCGATGTGGAGAGGGAATTTCGGCAAGCGATACTAGGTCGCACCATCTCATTTCAGGGACGCTCTCAATAAGGGTGCTTTAACTGAAATGGGAAAACAAGGAAGCGGAGAATGGATCTAGCTTTAGGCTTCAATTAATTGCACCAACAATTATATGGAAAAAATTATATTGGAAAACTATCGGTAGAAGTATCACTATGGGGGGGGGCATATAAATCTTCTCTGCTTTGCTAACGTGATTAGGTTCACAACACCGAACATCAAGCAAGCAGAGCCAATGCTGGCTGGCTTCGACTGCGCTTGTGGTAAGGTCAGCCTGCAAAGAAGAAAGACGATGCTCATGCTAAGTGCACCGGTTCCATACGCCTCATTCGCACTCAACGGAAATGATCTTCTAGCAGTGTTCCAGCTACGTGTGTCTGACCAGGGAAGGATGGTAGGTCGAAGTGGCCGTTCAAAATGAGATGTAAACATCCTGATGCGTCTTTGGACGCCGATTCGAAATCTGCCTTCCTAATCTGCTGAACTGTGCTGTAAATAAAATTACGAAGATTTTTTTCTCCGCATTTAATGTGGTGGCCGAACGGTTAAAGAGGCCGGATACGCATGCCTGACGTCAGGGATCGGATCTGCTCGCCCAGTTTTCTTTGCTTTTTGATAATACGCTAACAGGGGGTAGATTTGCGTTTTTCGATGAGCTTTCCTTCAAAAATTTTGTCTTCGGCACTGCGGCACGCTAGCGTTCGCAACACACGGACGAGGCGTTTTCTCGCCGAGAGAGTTTGGCCAATGTCCTCAGAAGGCCATACTACCCCAGACCAAATCGAAATTTGGCCTCTACATCGAAAAAGTGTGGGCAACCATAAGTGGTACAGCCCGTCAAAAGCTGGTGCGTTCTACATCACCCATGCAACTTTCGCGGGCAGGAAACTTCTGGTCGTTGAAACTTCATGTATGAGGGCAATAGAAGGCCCCACTATAACGATACTTCATTTTTAGCGCTGCATCGTCAGTGCCTCTTCCTGGCGATGGCCGCTGCCCAAGTTTACCCGGTCCCGGCCTTTTTATAACTTTTTCGAAGCGGAAAGGAAATCCCAATTCTCCTAGAAAAGTGTGTTCACAGCTGTACTTAGAGCTCCTAAACGTGAATATCGCGCTAGTTCAACACAAAACGCCTAGTGAGAGCGTTGTGAAGCTAGTTCGAGTCCTTTTTAGTGCCACTCACCCATGCAATGGTTTCTTGAAAGGAGGATACGGGGTTTTCATGCCAAATGGCTATAAAACTCTCCTCAGCATGCCATCTAACCCCTTTCACAGATTTTAAGTAAGTTTAGAGGTTTAATTTGTTAGGTGTGTAGGAGAAAGGGGTATCAGACACGGCAAAATCATCCCAAACGGCCCAAGTCCTTTGCGGACAGCAGATTCGTGCCGAATTGATTGGAAAACGCATTAAACATACTTCTGAAAGAATGCGAAAACCATTCCACATCAAGGACCCGAACCCTTGACCTAGCAGACACAAGACCGGCTGTAGTCAATCCCTGCTGTGTCGGAAGCGAGGAAGACGATAAATTAT
>KZ345987.1:92326-105612 GCA_002352805.1 Teladorsagia circumcincta | reverse complement strand
TAAGGTTACCGCGACTCATACATCAACCGTGGACTTGAAAAGTGCTGATAGATGGTAAAATTAGCAGCAGAAATCAACAAAGGCACAACGAAACACTTGCACTACACAAATTGGGACGAGTTCCGGTAGTTTGCGTTGGAAAGTTCGTGATGGCGGCATGCTGCTTGTGAATTTGTATTTGCTTTTGCTCCGAGACAACTTAGTTGCAGTTCTGACAGGTTCACACCTGCATTTTTAAAGCTTGCGCAGGAAATTTTCTCGCTTTTCGCACCCTTTGTGCGGAGATCCAATGGACTGGGCAATGGATGATCATTGATAGTTATGCAGGGGCACGTCGATTCTCCACTAAAGGGAACTTTGGGTAAATAATAAAGCTTAGTGTTAGGGAGGGGCTCCTCCTTCCCTAAGGTCCCAGCTTACACTCCACTTACTGCGCCAAATGAGAAACACGCACGTCATATTTGCGGTATGATTCAACCGGTCATGTCCTATACAGCTGCTCCTTGTCAAGGAAGCTAACTAAAACGCTTCACCGCCCTCTCAAAGAGTTTCCTAACAATAATCCGAAATTTGGCCCACTCAGCCTTGCGAATTTTAGCCGATTCAATACTCGTTCCTAGTTGCATCAACCTTGTCAGTACTTTTCATTCCTTTCCCACTTCAGCTGCCCTTCTGCACCCATCAGTATCTTTAAAATGGGCAGTGGACCCCTCTCCTACCACGAAATAGGAGAATCTCGGCTCAAAGGCATAGTGCGCGCTGGTTCTGCAATAAATTGAATGGAGTCAGCCCCAAATTCAAATGGCGCGCGTGAGAAACTCGTCCGGAAAACTCGTCCGCCTTTTTTTCCGTTGTAAGTTTAGCCGCGAGTGCTTTGTACAATAAGTGAAACCTGCAAAAATGTCCAACGCACATGGAAAAGAACAAAAGCTCCCTTAAGTGACTTACGACCATTACAGGGACGCTCTTTTCTGCAGTCCCCTGCTAATCAAACTCGGAAAGTGGCAACCACATATCGGAATGAATTTAGGACCGATTAGCACTACGGAGAACCCATGAGTCATAATATCGACTTCATTTACTAGCCACGAAAGCTTGAAAGTAACACTGACATTTAGAAAGGAATAGATAAGAATAATTCAAATGAAATAGGAGCAAAAGTGAAGAAGAAAAACTCAAGAGCTCAGCTATCATCGAAAAAACACCGCCCGCCGGTGGAAGCGTTTTCATCTGAGGGCGGTGCGGCTGCGTCGCGTTCTATTACCATGGAGCACGTTTTCCCTCAATGTGAGCCGGTCGTATGAACGTTAAAGACTTGGATCCCTATGCAATTTCCATGTCGTTGGACCACTGAGTAATTTGAGGTGCTAAACTGCTGGCTACCATAGCACGTGTAAGTATCGGGTCCAGCGGAAGTTTCTGAGTCAACTATGGTTCTCTGCCGTATTACTCCCCTACTAACTTGGAAGTAGCTTACCACCTAGTAGGAGTAACGCTGCCAGACAACGCTGACGTATCAGTAGCTCCGGTATCGGAAGATTTCGAGGGAAATTGGTCCTTTGTTGTGCTCGATATCTTATCATCACGGTAAAATTCGGCGTCCTTTGGAGTCCCGGTAGTCCATTTGATGAAGGACCCTTCCTTTTTCTTCCTAGGGGTGACCTATTCGATGGTTCGGTCTGGACGAAATAGAACAGGTTTTTCGAGGCTAGGCATGTCCCAAAGGCAGAATTATAAACACTCTTGGCATCACATAGCATCACGAGCATCAGGAAGCACACACATGGTATCGGTTTTCAAGCCCTCGTCATGGCTCTTGACCTGTTGAGTTTGGAGTTACGATCTGACCAGCGGTAGGAAACGGGAGAAGGTAGCATACATATTTGACGAAAAGTGTCCTTCGAGGCAACTTCCACCAACAGTAGAGTTGGAATAAGTTCTCTATGGTGCCCTCATCAAGAGGGAACCCTCCTATCAGAGGCAAATCCATGATCAGCAAAGTGGACGAGTAATTGCCATGATACCGTTCAATCGTTCGCAAGTGCCTTTCTGTACCTGTCTAAGCACATGTAGGCAGCGATCACAATGGCTGGGGGCGCAGCGGTTTTGGTGACGTCGTTGAACGTGGTTGGTAGAATGTTTCGGACGGTTGTCTCAAACAAACCCCCAACACGCTAAGGGGCATTGCTCACCAATGACGTCATTGTAACCGCCCCACCCTACAGTCATCGTGTTCACGCCTTTAAATCTTGAAACGCCACCTCTATCAACAAGGGTCTAGTTTGCGCAAGGGACAGCACCCACGGAAAGTGATCCCCTCTCATTTTCTGCACTTACTATCACTTGAAGAGGGGGCCTGCGACTTACAGAGATAAGATAAGAGACTGATAGGGATTCTAATGGTGATAGTGACATGATAAGGGAAAAGAAATGATAATGAAATCGATGGGACATTGGCAGTCAAATGTTCTACCCTCACACTTTTCTCGCACATCTTCTGAAATGAACCACAAAACTGTAAGTCTTTCGAAGGGTTTCCAACGATTCCCTTGTCTCCTTGAACAACTGCTGGGCTAATAATAGTACTTCTTAATTCTGAATGCGATATTCAACATTTGCTTTTGACGAACTTTTCTCTCTAGATGGCAAAGTAGCAGCATAAGGGAAGAAGCAACGGTTCACGTGATCTGTGCGACCAGCGAGGGGGTTGTCTTCGAACTATTGGGACTATTTTCTTAGTGATGTCACTCGACAGCTACCATTGGAGACATTACACACATCTGCTTCAGCTGACACAGACATTCAAATGTACAGTGGATCGAATTCATTATCACATTTGGCAACACAGATCTCAATTGGGCAAGAGATAATTTTTTATAATCAACAAAATTAATTATAACACAACGATGATTATGTACACAACATGTGGTACACTCATCGAAATCAAAAGCCTTACCAGAAAACATATCAGACTTAAAGGCACATCCCACGACTGAAAATTTAGGTGTTGTTCCGCTGGAAAATGAACGTATTTGTGGTAATTTGTGTCTCGGTAATGAGAGAAGGTCAGAACACCGCTGAAAGCCATAAAATACACCCATCATACAACCTTCGGATGAGCGAGGCTCACGCCTATTCCTAGGATTCGAGCGTTATTGGAGTTCCAATGTTAACCCTAGTAAGTTTGATATATTACAGGTCTCATAAAAGTAGCATCAAACGTCAGCACAAGAATTGCACATCAATTTTACATACTTAGAAAACACTTCGTTAATTATGTCAAAGTAATACAACACAGAAGCAGAACAACTAAAACATATTGGTTCATAAATAACATTAATATAAGTCAAGATCTTAACAATATCACATATGAGAATCTTAGAATCTACACAACAGACTTCGCAGACATGTTCACTAAGTTAGAACATACCATAATTATCAGGAATATACAGCATATCTTGAACATCTGTTCTGAGAATGCCAATAAATCGCTCGTCGCCACTAACGGCTATCACGTCTCTATATAGATGGTGAATCAACAAGACTATAGATATTACAAACCTGCTGGTCTAAAATACTTACAGCATAATTTTTAAGAAACCAGTTATTGTAGATTTGGCAATCAATCATTCATGTGAACAAACAAGGAGTAGCGCAAGGGGGTAATTTCAGCCCATCATTAGCTGATCTTACCCTCTCCGTCATGGAGTACAATTATGCAACAAGGTATAAGTTTAATAAAAATAAGGTACTCATTCCATTCAGATATATGTATGATTTGCTAGTGATACATAATCAAACCGAAGATGACATTGACATACAAAAACAGAAGTGCGCATAAATTTATTGGTCTTTTTCCCGTGTCCTTATTTCGCCAATCCCAACTGATGAGGTCCAGGGATTGGCAAAATAATAAGGTTTGTCTGAGGAAGGAGCCTAACGAACCGTTTATAATGTTGATGCTGTTGATGTTTATAATGTTGTTATTCCTGACACATTGACGACAGCGAGACGCGGGTGCGCGTCCTACCATTGACATCTCTTCAAGTGCACGCGTAGCTTCTTTTCAAGTTGTTTGTAAGATCATACATTAACCTAACTATAAACGCCGTGGTCCATGGAATGGTTAAAGGGCTTGCACACAGTGGCTAAGCCTGCTCGTTTCGAGCGTTGGGAGTTTAGAGGAGGCTAGAGTCTGCGGCGGTGCGCGCAGCTTGAATGCATCCTCTAGGGAAGACAGTGTAAACGCGCACATTCTACTTTGTTGCACTTCTAGTGGTTTTCGTCACTCTCCACTCTCCTGAATTGACCACAGTTCCTCTGGTTTACGGCCCCTTTTTGTGTTCAGACGTTAAGCGCGCACTGGGCCGCCCTACAACGGATGGAGAGACACCCTCAAGAAACTTCAAGAAGCGACAGATCAACACTGGGTCCAAACCGCCCAAGGTCGTCAAAAATGAAGGAAGCCTGTGCTCGCCGCTGAAGACCATCGGCTGACAACGAGCATCCAAGTATCCAAGTAAGTAAGTTTTTGTGTTCAGGTTATCACCATCTCGCTCAGAGGGAGCAAGCGGGCCGTGAGCACCATTCCTGAACAATCCTTCCTGCCACTGTACCCTTGTTTCGCTGTTTTCAGTGTTGAGTTCCAAAAAACGCACCTTGTTGGACAGTGAGACGCGGTTGCGTATCTCAGAGATCGCGCCCGCCAAACTGCTCATGTCCCACCTGGCCAAAAAGGCCAAAACGCGCGCTGCCGTCAATGTGTTAATCAGCCGTTTCTCACTGGGCGAATCAGTAAGATCCCCGTAGGAGCGGGCGCAAACTCCGCCCGCTCGTCTAAGGCTCTATGTGACTTTAGAAGTTATTAGTAGATTTTTTGCGCTCTTGCTCATCTCTGATGGACCAATCACCACAACAGCTTCCATTTTTGAAACAATAACCTACACCTATTCAACCGTGAAATGTGCCCTTGAATACCCATAGCTCGCTTATTTGCCCTGCCAAACGGGCAATGATTCGGAGCGGTGCGGTAGAGTTGAAAGACAAAAGCCACAGTCATTACACGTTTGTAGTACAGTTACATTATTACGGAGATCGCTGAACAAGGCCGAACGATGATTTTCAAACATGTCGTAGCAGAACGCGGAATAAATGCTTGATTTACGTCGGTCCAGACGACACTCTCGGTGGAAGTATTCCATAAATTCCACATCCGTCACGTTAGCGATGTGTTCACCGAAGTGAAGCTCTGCGTTCATCACGACATTCTGAAGAAAAAAGGAAATTAAAAGATGAACCGAGGGACATCAACGGTTTTATGAGCAATATTGAAGGAACACGCAGAATTTTCAGACTACGGAATAGTCACATACTTGGGCTGATGGGGGTTTAATATACGGCTACTTTTTTTGGTTTCTTCCATGCATATACTCACAAAGCATATATGACTTAAAAGCAGTGGTTACCATGGCTGGAGGGCGGTACATTTTGGTGACGTCACAGAACATCATTGGTGGAAGGGCATCGAGAAAGATTTTGTATACATCGTTGAGGAGGCTGCGCCGACGTTCAATGACGTCATCAAAGCCGCACCACCCTCCAGCCGTCGCCACGTCTTAGCTCTTCCACCTCAACCTCCTTCCCCTAAAAATTTTTAGGAGCATTTTTTTGAAGAAGCATTTGTTAAGATTCGAACAAATTTGCACCAGATACAAAAGCACAATGGAATTATGAACGTACCATGCACCACATACACTCCATATCATCGCTCTGCGCCGCGACGGACAAGATAAGCAGGACAGGAAGCAGGCAGCTGCGGTACATCTGTGAGCAGACGAACTTCGGCGACAGATCAGACCTCGTTCCCGTTTAAGGACGCATCAATGTTTGTTCAGAATTACAGTGCTGGCTTGAACAGTACAGATATGGATCACGAGGTAAACAATGAGATTTGTGGCCAAACAAAAGCAATGCCGTACCTGAAATGACGTCAGATGAACTAGCAATATGTCTAGGCTCTCGTGGATTCAGTATCAGATTGGTTTTTCATATAATGAATATCAAAAAAGAATAGAAGTTCATTTTTTCCTTCGAGAGTTGCTCTGCAGGGGACTCTCACCTGGTCACCATGCCCATCGGTAGCTGGACCGTGCGCTAGCGATCCACCCCTCCCCAGCCTCCCAGAGAGTCGTGCAGATTCTGGAGATTCCAACCCCAGATATTTCACATACTAAGCGGAATGCTCCCCTGGTCCTAGCCCAATCGAAATCGACTGGTCATAATTCATCGCAACAGGGGTCTTAGAAACCTGATGGCAACGACTGCGAGCAGTGTGTGACAAGGTGTTGAAACGAGGTCTTTCAGACAAACAAGGTTTGAGGCGAAGTGCCTTGGGAAGGGGGGGGGGTCGGATAGTATCCACCGATTGCTTCCCAAAACCACAAACTCACATCCAGAAGAGCTTATGGTCCTTTGATTTTCGAACCCAGGTCTGCTAAATGTACTGCAGATCGGACCATTTCGCGACTTCTCGAGAGATAATGCTCGAAAATCGGACCAGAGAAAGCAAGCTCCAACAGCTGCTTGACGAGCTAGGATCAAAAGTCGCGCCACTACTTTTCATAATGAATTTCATTCACCCCTTGTTGTTCCACGAATCCATGAACTTTTCAGCTGTCAACAGGTGCTGCAATTGTTGGTTCCCTCGTGCTCACCCCAACACGGTGATAAGGTGATGGCGAGTGTTTGCAGAGCTCTGTGGGTTTGACCCGGAGAATTTCGCTGATTTTGTCAAGTCTACTTGTTGTACTATAAAGGACCGATACTTCCTGCCATGACAGCATGGGAACTATGAGGATCTCCTGTTTGATCTCTGTACTCACTCTCGCTGTTGTTCTTTGCCAGCAGGATGGACTAATGTGTGGATTCTGTATTGTGAGTTTGAATTTATTCTTGTACTAGGCATAATACGCAGCAATAATTCCACAGCAATGGTGGAACTACAGAGGATTTTCAATCTGGTCCCGAGGGTACTAGCTCCGCCTCCTCAGAGGCTCTAAAGTAGATGTTTGTTTTCGGATCCCTGAAGGCAGTGTTCACTACGGCTGTAAGGAGGTGCGCCTTCGATGACGTTATTGAGCGTGGTTGGTGGACTAGGCCCCTCAGCGCGCTACGAGGCGTGGTTGAGTCCGCCTCTTACGCTCTTCCGCCATTGACATTCAATGACGTCATCGAGCCGGTTCACCCCCTCCCCCCAGTCATCGCTATCTTGCCTTTAACCGGTAGTTACTATCAAAATCGCATAAAGAATTAAGACTATTTGAATCATACTGGAATCAATGAAGAGCTCTTTATGGTTCGAATATTGTGAATTGAAGGAGGTTTCCACCATAAGAACGAAGGTCGAAAAAGGGGAAGCCAGCATAGTGGTAAGACAGGCGGACCCTCAAAGGATGTGGACAGGCACGTGATTCGCAATTCGCAAGATATGCCCTTGGCTATCTGACATGGCCTTACCTTTAGCACAGTTGGCGCGGCACGCCCTTCCCTCTCGCGTCGTCCCGTGTCTGAGTCTCTAGCCATTCAGCAGAAATAGCATTAGTGTTGAAGAGGGCAGCAACGAGGAGTCGCATCAATGCGCAAACCAACAAGCGGGGAAGGGGTTACGCTACTCGGGTTTTAGACCATTTCCTCGCTTTTTTCCTTTTTCGTGGATCCCTGACTCAAACTTTACTTCAATTGAGCTGCTTTGTTATCGTGCAATCCACCTTTAACTTTCCTGCATTTCAGACCATCGTTACAAACACTAAGGATGCGTTCGGTGCGTCTATAGCGAACACGACAGACCTGCAATTCTTACGGTACTTCCGCAGAGAGTGCCGACTAGACGCGCTCAAATCAGCGGTGATGGCTGGTGTGTGCGAGTTCATCGTCTCCAACCACCCCTTGGTTCTGTTTCGAGATCTACGCCACGGTTCGTCACCACAGGAGACTTGTGTGGACTGTGGAGTTTGCTCCTTGGGTACACCACCTCCGGCATTTCATTGATAGATGTACATATTATTTGATTTCACGAATTCGAACTAATAAATCTTAATTCATTGTATTTACGAATTGCCAGCGTATTTGAAGACTTTGAAAATGGCTCATCGTTTTAAAAATTTCATCCAAGGTGGTTCTTTCACTTGTAAGGACACCTTCACATACGGAAGTCTTGTGACGTGTGATCGTAATAGGCTCTCCGTCATGGAAGGCGCTTATCAGCGGCTTTTCACCAGCAAAGCGCGTTCTGCCTAGCTGCCGTGCCCAACACCTCCGTCGTCAATTCACACGCCCAGTTATTTTCTACCCTTGGCTCAAACATTATATTCGAATTCTGAGCGAATAGATCCTCTAAAATTAAGGACTGCACTCTTTTAATTGTCAATAGCGCTCCCTCCTCGGAGGTAACGTTCTCTTCTATACCTTTATGGCACTTTCACGTGGAATGATCGCGACGATGATGATGATTTTCATGACTTTTTTTTCATTGTTACGAGGTTTTTGGAAGAAATTCGAGACTGAGACCGCCCCCCCCCCCTGTGGTCGATATCAGACTTTGCGAATCGAGCAATTCGCTAGCGTCCGCGGTTGCGTCGCGGCCAGCGAATCGCTCGCTGCTCACAGGTTGACATCGGCCTCACAGCGTCATATTTGGTATGATGATGTTTTCAAAGCATTTCATACCGAAAAAAAGGACTATCTCTATTGAAATTTCTGTATCAGATCTTTTCCGCCCTTCGTATGTGAAGCTTTACAGTCCTTTACTTTTGGGAAAGGGAGCTACTGTACGGCACTCTCAAGCATAGCGTCTCCCCGATTGAGACCTCATGGAACTCCCAAACTTGGTCAAACATCCGTTGTTCCGAATTCAACAAGAATTTTATGACCCTCATTCCGACCGCTACCTCCGCTCTTTCTTCCTCGAAACGGCCGTCCGAGCGGAGAGGGGGGGGGAGGGTGGAAAATTCCTAAAGATTCATCAGATTAATGAATAAGGAAGATACTGTTCTGATTTCACTCACTTTGGTGAAGTTTCCGCCCAATCGTCAAGAAAAAACGTCAAACATGAGCCCTTCCCTCTCTCGCGACCACCACCCCTTCGACTTCCAATAGTACGCCCTCCAACCTTTTGACGTTCAGCAACCCCGAATGTGACCCACCCCCTATACTGGCAATTGCACAACGCACGGTTGAATGTTTTCTCTGATGTCTTCATCTGCGTCTAGCCGGCCGCCGGAGCAGAAGGGTGCCATGCGCGGGCACCGACAGGAGGCCCGTCGCGCGACAAGAAGCCTCAGACGTAGAGGGGTCGGCGAGTGAGTCAGAGCGCGTACTGCAGCGATTTAACTTCAACTTGAATGGAATAGGCTACAATGCGTCCCATATCGCGCAGTACGCGCTGCGACGTCCGCTGACTGTATGGGTCTCTGCCTCTCAATTCTCAATGACGCCTTCCTGTCGAGTACCCCCCTTCCTGTAGAGCACCCTTGACATCGTAAACTCCGTTTTTAAAACACACAAGAATCTAATTCTTTTTCCTGACTGTGCTGGTCGTGTTGCGTTCGTGTGAGTGGTAGTTCTCTTTTCATCATGCTTGCCTTTTTGGATACCAACATTTTCAGGTACTTCTGGCTGTTTCCTCCACTGCTGAGCTAGTCTGAATCTTTTTCATTGGTCATCATTGCCCGTCCTTGATGCTTGTCTTCGCCACAATCCTTACACTAGTTGCTGCCACAATCAGCGTGCCCAGAGAGCACCTTGATGGTCCCTACTGTCATATGTGTGAGGTAAGATCTCTCATTTCTCTCAAAAAAAGGCCATTACACAGCAGTGATCTTACCCTTTGTATTCGACAACCACCGCGTCTGCACTGTAGACCAAACAACAGAAGTGATACAAGCGACGCGCTAGCGGTTCGCACGGCACCAACGATTCTGTCGCTGATTCGCTGGCGCACCCGTGTACCACTCGAATGGCTTGTGAAACGCCGAGTCAGTAGTGAATTCGTGGATTCGCTAGCGAATTCAGGGATTTGAAAAGTCTCAGACTGGCCGTGGAGGCGTAGTAGTGGCATTTTCGACGCCCAATCGCATTTCAAAAGGCTTTCGTCGAGAGATAGGCGTTTTCCCCGCTTAGAGATTTTATTTTGAATTGAGAATAAGAAAACAGTAGTCAACGGTTGACCCCTCAAACCAACACCTCCAGCAGAAGTCACGTCGGACAATCTATAGAGTGGGTGGGATACAGTAGCCCAAGAGTATCACAGATATGTCGTTGTCGCGACTCGAAAGTGCGCAACAATGGCACTAGGGTCTTACTAGGTCAACATTTGGCGACTAACCTTAGCACTTGGACGAGATACCTCGCGCGAACCTTATGATACGCAGCGTTTATTACGGGGTTGCGACTAACTCAATGGCTAGTAGAGGCATAGGGCAAGCAAGTTCGTACAACTCGTCCGGCCCGCCCCTCCCTCATTTAAGAGCAGTGGCTTGCCAATGGTTTTATCGACGGTTTTCTTGGCTCCTTCTTTCATTTTAAGTCAACTGGGCAACCACAACACCACCGACCGCTGTGAGCCCACGCATTTTATATGGTGGTTTTGCTCTAGAAGCAGTGAATACGATGACTGAAGGGCGAAGTGGTTGTAGTAATCGTTGAGCGTAATTGGTGTAAGAACGTTGGACGGTGGTCCATAACCCGATTAGGTTTTGTTTCACCAGTAGAGAGTGGTAAAACGATGTCATCGTTAGTGCTCCTTCCTACAGCCGTCGTATTCGCTGCCTTTATAGGCCTGCCCCGTGATTAGGCTAGCGGAGTAATCCATTCGGTGGGTACGTAGAACTCTTAGTGAGGATTACGCGCCACTCACACCGCTCGAAAAAGCGCGACAGGTGCTCCAGGATCTTGCCAGTGCTTTCAAGTAGGTCAACTGTATTATGGTAATTTAACAATGGAGGGGGTTATGTTCAGGAGTTTAAGATGGGAGGGAGGTAGTTGTGACTATTGCGTGTTTGTGACTGCAACAAGGAGGGTCGTAATTGGATTTGGGGTGGTAAAATTTTGAAGATTTTTCCACCTTCTCACGATTAGTGGTCAAAAGGGGAACTTCTATCACCAGCAACGCAGCGGCCACGCATCGGCGCCCTCTCATGTGACATGCTCTTTCGCGTGCTCTCGCTTCTCTGCGCACCACGTCTCTCCACCGTGCCACCCACCGTGAACTTTTCGAAAGTATAAAAATGTAATTTTAGTGCTTTCGATGATTTCTTTGGCTTTCTTTTTTCACTACAAGTCCCCCACGCACCTCCTCCTTTATTATTGGTCGCTTTTGCACAAAAATTTCATTATAGGGTGTACCTTTAACTACTGAGACGGGACGTTTTTACGAGTGAAAACGCTACGCACCCTATATCAAGCCTAATCCCATTGAAGTGAAATCGCTATAGGAAAAACTTTCAGCTCTGTAGTTCGGCAGACTCCGAAAATGCCTAGTTTTAGGTGATTATGAACAACGTTCGAGGTGATTTCAACTACAACTTCTCAAACGTCAGCCCATCACAACTGCTGGCGAAGATCTACTACGAGTGCGATCAGAACTTGGCTGGACCGGCCAATATGCGGTGTCGTCAAATAGCCAAAGATAATTTGATGTTGATTTACTCGGATTTACAAGCCGGCAAGGGAGCGTACGCTATTTGTCAACAGCTGGATTTATGCTGAAGTTCAGTCGTAATAAAATGTGTACCATTTGTGCACAAAATGTGACAAGAATGCGTTGCAGCTACGCGACGCCGCTCGCAATGGGCCGCGTTCACACTCGCATCAAGCTGCAAGTTCAAAGCTGCTGGAAGTTTGTAGATACAAATCAAGCGACTAGCTGAATTCATTTGCAAAAACAATTTCTCAGAACCTTTCCACAAGCCTTCATGCAGAAGGGTTGAATGAGTTCAGGAAACAGCGGGTGTACATGACCGTAGTGCGTATTGACCCTCCCAGTGTTTTGCCGAAATTTGGAATTCAAAGTAAAATAACTAGAATATGAGTCAGTGACTCAAAGGCACAGTCCGCGTTAATGTCCTCAGAGCAGCTCTCTCCATGGGTAAGATCGCAGGATTCCCTAGCGCAGGAATCGTGACCTGTAGCGACTCAAGTGCGCTATAAGGGCTCTAATTCCTCGCTCAACCACTGCGACCACTGCAACCGCTTCCATTCTTGTCAATGTTGTAATTTGTGGCGTTTGCGCCCCCCTTGCACAACGTGCTCTCTCGCGTATTCCTTTTCTTCGTGCGCTGTTTCTTTCTGCTGTACACAACCACCGTCAAAAGAATAAAAGATCCTGAATTAAATTGTTTTCTACGATTCTTTTTGCATTATTGCTTAACTGATAGTCCCCCTTGCGCTGTTTTTTTTTTGGAACGGAATAACCAGAGATTTTGATCGCAGGCTGGGGTCTTTTAACGGTCCCAAATGTTGAAACTGGGCACTTATCGCCACGCCATCTTACACCCTAATTATATCGACGCATTCTGGAACGAGGGTCTGCAAAACAACCCTCGGACCCTGTCACTTTTGATTTTTAAAAGAATTTGTGCACTTCTATGAAGGGAGCACGCCAGGTTCACAGAACAGCGTACCCTAGAATATGGGACAGACTTATGAGTACGGAACCTGCTCGCTCATCCTCTTTTTCATTTTTTTCTCAGAAACATACATCGAGAGATACTTCCTACACTCATTTAGCAAAAGAAACTCGCCGTGCATGCTCATGTGAAGTCACGGGTCATTCCTAGCCAAAACTTTTCTTGGCGGTTCTACGGAACACGCTTTCGAAGTGAATTGATACCTATATAACTATAGAGCAATACACATATAGGGGTTCTCGCTGAATGACTACGACCTAGATCTACTTAGATCGTCGGAAAATGGACCTATTTTGCATACCTACGGGTTATGAGCTTAGTCTTTCACCAGTTGGGCTGACTTTGAAACTTCTATTCAAGTGAACACTAAGAGATTCACTGAAAGGATAGACGGTTCATGGGTGTACGTAGGAAGAAATACGAGCTCATTACATTATCGCTCAGCTCTGCCTCACCATCAGGGGCCGTATGCTGAATGTTGAGTAGGGCTGGGGTCCCCGCCCCGCGATGCTGAATGATGGGAAAACTTCGGGTGTTTCGACGCAAGACTCACCGATCACTGGCCAATCCTTTAACTTCGTGGCTCTGTATTCGTGGCTCGTG
>KZ345986.1:73576-86945 GCA_002352805.1 Teladorsagia circumcincta | reverse complement strand
GATACTTCTTTTCGTATAACATTAATGACCTTTTCTGATTGATGTTACCTCTCCTGCAGATCGTGCTAAGGTGTTAAAATATCATCCTGACAAAAAGAAAGCACAGAGGAGAAGTGTTACCAGCCGGAGAGGACTATTTCACGTGTATCACGAAGGTAAGCTCACACTGGTTTTTCAAGTGAATTGTTTGTTGTGCTTTACTTTTTAGCTTGTTTGATTTTAATGTTGTTTGCTATCCCAAGCGTGTGCATTGCCAGGGTGTTCAATTATTTAAAGGCATACGAACAACTT
This sequence comes from Teladorsagia circumcincta, assembly GCA_002352805.1. Taxonomy (NCBI): domain Eukaryota; kingdom Metazoa; phylum Nematoda; class Chromadorea; order Rhabditida; family Trichostrongylidae; genus Teladorsagia; species Teladorsagia circumcincta. The sequence continues at coordinate 86,654 of KZ345986.1, read as the reverse complement.
GGTTTGTCGGAAGCGAAGAGACAGGCTTACGACTCTGTTGATCACAAGTTCAACGATGCTATACCTAGTGAAAAATCTATCAATAAGGATAACTTCTTCGTCGAACTAGCTCCAGTTTTCGAACGGAATGCACGGTATGGCTCTTTCCAAATTAGTTCCTTTGTTCTCTAACCTATAGCTTTCTATTTCATTTTTTTCCCACTGGAACCGTATCTTTGAATGAGTTTTGAACTTTAGGTGGTCTACCCGACAACCAGTACCGTCACTGGGAAAGGTTGATTCATCGAGAACCGATGTGGAAGCATTTTATAATTTTTGGTTCGATTTTTCATCATGGAGGGAATTTTCGTATCTGGATGAAGAGGACAAGGAAAGAGGCGAAGATCGTTATGAACGAAGAGAACTCGAGAAGATAAATAAGGTATACGAATGTTTTTATTGCTCTCTACATTTTCGCGCTCGTTATTTTCGATGTATTTTTGAATTACCCATATTTCTTGTTCTCATCTTTTTAGTGAAGGTCAATCACCTGATTATTGCAGGCCGAGCGGGAGCGACGGAGAAAAGAGGAGGCTAAACGGATACGACGGCTTGTTGAACTGGCATACTCTAAAGATCCTCGCATAGCTAAGTTCAAGAAGGAAGACCAAGAGGTTCGCATACTGACGCTTAGTGGTTCTTCTTGCCATATGGACAGATTACGGTTCATTTTTGTTTATTTCTCCTCAGACTATTTATTTATACGTTTAGATGAAGAACAAAGCCAAGGAGGAGAAACAAAGGAAGCAACGGGAGAAAGCAGAAGCTGCAGAGAGGGAAAGGCGAGAAAAGGAGGAAGCAGAGGTGAAGGCAAAGGAGGAACAAGAGAGGATTCTGAAAGAAGAACGAGTAGGTGTTATCCGGCATTTGGTAACAAAGTGCTTTTTTTCTGTCCTAGCCGAACTGTGCTTTACTCCTAGGAACGGGAGAGGAAGGAGAAGGAGGCAGCCAAGAAGGCTGCTGCAGCTCAACGACGCAGATTCAAGAAGCTTGCTGAAGCAGCAGATCATTGGTCTGAGACCGCTGCGCAGAAGCTCGCTGAAATGGAACGCGTTGAAAGGGTAATAGTTGCTCTTCATATTGTTGTGAGGGGTTTTGAATGTTTTCGTTTTTCAGTTGTGCATTTCCTTGTCAGTTGACGAAATGGCGTCCCTATGTGATGTCATAGAAAAGGCAATTTCGAGGGAGGACATCTTGGAGGCTATTTCAAAAGCGGAGGTAGTCCAGTTTTTTTGATATTTGTGAAGCATTCGATCTATTGTTGGTTCATTTGTCGATCGGTTCAATCCAGGCTTCGAAGTTGGTGAGGTCATGTTGTGATGATTTAGTAAAACTTCGTGTGATCTATTATATGTAGTACTTTGATCAGCTTCAATATTCTGCTTGTTAAGCTTTCATTAAAAAACTATACCTTTTCAGGCGTCGAAGCGCAACGGTACCGCAAAAGTTGATTCGAAAGGTGGTGAAAAAATCAAAGAGGTGGAGAAGTCCACAACCTGGACTAGTGATGAGATCCAATTATTAGTGAAGGTGCGTTAGAATAAAGGACAGGAAGAGATGCTAGAGAACCTTTTCCATGAATATTTTGATCATTACAGGCATCCAATACATATCCTGCCGGAACTGTTGATAGATGGGTCATAATAGCTGAATACATTAATGAACATCGCAAAGACAAGTCAACGCCGCCCAAAAACGAGAAGCAGGTCATCAGACAGGTTTGCTGTTTGTTTCTCTTAGTTTGAGTTTTGCCATTCTACCAAGGCATAGAAGGATTTTATTGTTTTGAGTCTTTCCTTTTGGGAGTTTTCGATTGTACTCGCGAAATTATGGTATGAAAAGTAGACTTTGAATTGTAAATTGAATTCAATATGCTTCAGTGTAAAGCAGTGCAATCAATGAACGTCAAGCTACCGGCTACTACGCAAAACCAGTTGGGAGCCTCGCTTCCTGATGAGGATACATGGACTATCACTGAACAGAAACTCCTAGAACAAGCCATAAAAACCTACCCTGCATCAGATGCGGAGCGATGGGACAAGGTATGTTAGTATAATAGTGATCGAAACTTTATATTTTTAGCCTTCGAGTTTCTATATCTATTCTCACGTTTCATGGACTACAATGAAGAAAACTGTTGGTTGCGTGAATTTTCTAGGGCTTTACTCTTCATCTCGGTACCATTCAACATTTCACATTTTTTCTTTATCTACTTGGCCCCTTTTTGGGTGTAGGGTCCAGAACCTTCGTTACGAATAAGGTTATTGAGTGAGGACCGATTGCTAACACGTGGCTAGGCACAATAGTGACCAAGAATTTTGACCATTTCCTTCCTCCTCCCCTGTCCTGATAAAATGGGGTTTAACATCTATCTGGACTAGTTGTCCTCCCATCTACCACAAAAACTGCTCACGACCACACTATTCCGCATGAAATTTCAATTCATGTGCATTTTTTTATTCAGGTCGTATTTTAAATGCTAAATTTGACCCTATGATGTCGCTCTAGCTTAGTCAGGATAGAACAGTTTCATTTGGTTTAAGATTTTAACAAATTGTTTCGAAGGAAGACGTCGTGATTCGGAATAGTAAGTTAAGTTTGGAGTGATAAGTAAGGCGTACTCCCCCACGTAGGACAAACTATGAATTCATCTTTCGTCAGAAGACTATGAACGAAGCTGCTCACTCGCCCGGAAAGAGCGTTGATCCAAGCTGATGAATCACCTTTCCGCTGTTTCGCCAGCACTTAGCTCTTGATTTTTTTAACGAGCACATTACAGACAATAAATTAGTATTCCATATTTCCGAAGAAATATTATTTACCTCAGGTTGTCAGACGCTTCTTCCTCCCTCCGATTCTAATAGTATTTCTTTCACTTTCCTTTCAGGACAAGATATAGGATTTTTCATGTCCACCCTTTTGTACTGATGATAAGAGGCGATTTCAGATTTCTACTGCTGTTGGGACGAAGTCAAAAAAGGCATGCATACGCCGTTTCAAGTATCTCGTACAAATGGTAAAAAGCAAGAAAGAAGAAGGCTCTTGACAGAGCTAATTTTCCCTCATAATCTACCGAATCCCTCTAGTTTTTACTATGCCATTAATTGTACTCGCTGAGATTTCCCGTTGTTGCTCCCAAGTCACTGCTGATGCTGGTCATCTACCTACTTTACTGCTCCCTTGAAATGTCCTGAAAGTGGGTCGATTAATCTCACAATTTGTAGCCATTTTATGGCATTCGCCTTGTTATAGAAATAGGTACTGTTTTACAATGAACTTGTTATGGTGAGATACAATCCTGTTATTTGGTGCACTACCTCAGTGATTTTGTACGATTTAAAATGTAGATGATGTTGTTGAGGCATAGTCTCATGTTGTTGGTCATTCGCTGTTTTAACTGTTGTCGCTCGAATAAACATGAATTCGAAGATTTATAAAGTACAGTGGAGAGCGGTGAATGCCCCACCATTGACACTTTCGTCGCCGTTCCCGATATCGCGCCACTCAAGAAACAGGTTGTCCAGTGTCGTCCACGTATCGATCATCGTCTCATCTATATTGCTTTCATAGAGTTCTTCAAGTCGAAATTATTGCGTACTGTCTACTATGTGCATAGTAAACTTCCGCAACTCAATGATCAAGTTCCTTAGCCATCGATTCGCCATTACATTGAAACAACGCTTTTTGCGATGTCTACTATCGTGGAAGCGAATTCAATGAGCCTTGTTCTGCAACTTTCAGCATTCTTTCTACCCGGTCATTCTCATTAAGATCGCGTTTTCTACTACTTTTTTTGGATTAGTTGAATCAGTGTTCAGATAGCTTCTTTTCTTCATGTACTTGGTCATGGAGCAGCGTAGGGCGCTTTACGTATGGCGTGTACTCCTCGTGTAAGCGTTGAAGTACAATCTGAACTGTTGTGTGACGCAGTTAACCCTTCGGCGACAATGCCACCCACCGGCAGTTGCCGCCTTCAAATTTTTGTCTTTGCGCATTATGAACATTATCAACTTACTACTGATTACAAGCATGCTTCATAGTATCTATTTGCAGCGTGGTTTATTTCTTTCACCGTCTATCCCTTTGGAATCCGAGTTCCCTTCCCATACTTTCGATTCTTTTCCCAGAAAGATATCATATAAAAGATTAGGACTGCAGCTATATTTGTCACTGCGAAACTCAAAAATTCGATAGAAAAGTTGTTTTCGGGGACAATTTCGCTAAATTTTTAGCATAAGTTGGATGCGCAAAAAAGGGGCGTGGTCGCATGAGCCCGGTGCCTGAAGGATCGCAATATCCCCAAGGGTGAAACTCTGTCCTTTCACTTTCGCCTGCACCCTCTCGCTTCATAGCGGCTGATGACCCCTGTGATCTCACACGTTCGAACTTTTGCCACGCTATCGTAGGCCCACCCACCTCGGAGTTCCTCCCCTCTGTAAGGCTTAGGCATAGAGCTTTTTCCACCCTTGTTAGGACTTGGAGCCGATCCAGGCGTCATTCTCTAATTGTCTGCGCCCTCCGCCATTCGTGGCAGGACCACAAAGGAAAGTTCAAGCGTATCCGGTCGAGCTATCCGAACCAGGTGGCTTCATGAGTCCACTAGCCCGCGCGTATTTCAGCCAGGTATCTCGTCCATTCACTCACTTTAGTTGTCACTAGCTTACTTTGTAGGGCTCTAGCGCCATTATCGCACCCTTTCGAGCTGCGTAGGCGCAACCGTAATTTCGAGCTACATAGGCGCAACCATAATAGTAGCGGGATACTCCATCCTACCCGCGGAATAGAATGTTTGAGATCCCATCTGGGATTGTTGCATTCAAGGCGCACCACACTGATAGTTGCTTTGAAGGGACTCTACGCGATTGGGTGAGCGACATGTGGTGAACACCGGAAGGGAGAAAAAAGCGTTGACGGTTTGAGGTATTGCTGTGACGGACATGCCCTAGAAACGACGTTCTTGAGAGCAAAACGTTGGTCCACCGCCATGATGCTGGTCAGCGCGCCCATCGTTGAGGTGTCACTCATCTGTCGTGCTGCTCACCATCATGCTTTCTCATATTCTTATGTTGTTCTCTCGCATCGGCACCCTTCACCTTTTATCCCGCTGTCTGCCTTTTACCTCACAGAACAAAAAGGCTAGTGCCTTCGGTGTTGTGGGCGTTTTTTTTCTTTTTCAAGTGGCGGTCCACTTTGCACTTTTACTCTCACCTTCGAGCGGAACTACCACACCATTTTGATTGAGGGTGTGTCTTTGAGTCGATGAGCAGGCCGAATAGCGGTCGAGGAATTCTTCGACCATGGCTCTCCATTGGCCAAGAGTGGTGTCGAGGGTGAATGTACGCGTGGAGAGCGCAGACGGCTTGCGGGTGCGAAAGATCGAGAATCCTCGACGCGCCGTTACCATTTCCTCAGGTGATTTTCACCCTGCTGATGAGCATTGGAGATATGCGAAATAATGTCTGAGAAAACAGTTTAACATTTATCTCCTTATTTGTCTCACTCTTACGCATGTTTCTGTGTGTGAGCATGAGAGAAAGAGAGGGGGGGGGGGAGGGGGCAGGCAGTGTGAGAGAGAGGTGAATTGAAACAACGAAGGAGTGAGAGTCAACAAGTGAGAATATGTTGATGTATACATCAAAGTTGGAGTTGGAGCGGATCCTAATGTGAATGGGCGTCATTGGTAAAAAGGCGTGGGAGGTGATCTTAACGACACCCCAGCGCTTCGAGAGGTCTGACCCACCAATGGCGTCCACAACGTCTTCAAAACCGTTCCACCCTCCAGCCATCGTGACCACTGCCTTCAGGGAACGAAAGAACGTAAGATTTTCGAATGAGGAGGGAGCGAGAAAGGCGGGCAGGGAGGGCTGAGGAAAGGGAGAGGAGCGATCCCAGTTCTGAGTTCGAAAAATATTCTTTCTCGTCTCGTTGACGATAGACCGTTGTTGACTAGTTTACGAAAAATCACACCTTCAGATCATTGTACAGCTTCATTACAGTATCCGAGTACGGTATGTCGGTACGTGTTCGGTTTTCGGCCGCTCGTCCAGGTGTGGCTTATGTGGGTGAACGGACAAGCGAGGGAAGTGGAATGGCTGCTGAAATTCTCTCGAAACCGATGCCACCACTACACAAAGAGGATAATTTTCGAATGGATGCTCATACAGCCGCTAGTATAGGAGATGTGAATGTGATAGAGGTAATGGATTGATCAAATCGAAACGAGGAGAGATCAAAGGGAGTAGATGGTAATACTAGTGATTAAGGCGCTACTTGCAAGCAAAAAGCTTGATCCAAACGAGAAGAACCGTTCTGAGTGGACTCCTTTGCTCTATGCTGCTTACCTTGGTCACAACAACGTCTGTGCAGTGCTTATCGAAGCTGGAGCGAGGGTATGTTTGAAACTGTTTGTTTCTAAGGGGTTCTAATGGTAAGGTTCGTCAGATCCGTAAAAGTCCTATGCCTAGCCGATGTTTGGATTTTCAGACCGATGATTGTAATCACAAAGGCCAAACACCACTCATGATGGCCTCTTCTTGCGGAAATCTACAGGTAATGTAACGGTTTGGAGATCAGGGTCACAAGCGGACCTAGTGCAGATATTAAGCCCACGAGAACTATCTCATTTCTCCGGAATGGGGCAGAAACGTGCTTGAAAACGAAGGTCTGTCGCAAAAAGACAGAAAAATGTTTCTTATTCTCTGCCATTATTGGTCTCTTGACCTGTACCTAAAGGTATTTTCTTTGGCCTTATTTCCGTGAGTAGCAGCGGCCACTTGCAGTGTATAAACATCCTTAGCGCAGGGTCAGCCGTCGCGGCACTTTTACGAAGATCTTACGATCCCCCCACCTTGAGAGAGTTCGATAACTACCCCTCCCCCACCATCATCGCTTATAGGAGGCTGCCCCATTACGTCCCCCTCCCCCCCCACCCGACCACCACGCTCACCATCATGGTGTTCAATAGCACTTGAGGGGGAGGGGCAGAGTGGAGGACTGAAGATTAGGGGGAATAGTAAAGCGGGAACCCTATAATTTCCTCTATTTCACCTTCTTTTGTGACGTTCCACCTGAAGTCATCAAAAACGACACCCTTTCCCACAACCACGGCGCCACTCCTTTAACTTCCACAAGTACGACTCGCGTTCGCACTTTTCTCGAGAGTGGTTAGGCTTGCTCAACCCAAAATACGACCCTACTCTCCCCCTCCCCATCACATAATCGCAAATACCATTCCTCTCGTTCGAATACTGCGAACGGACCGTTGGCCCTCCTTGACCACCCCATACAACCGCTTCAATCTTTGTGTAGTCAGTTTTTGATTTCCCCAGGTATGCGCCCACTGTATGAAGATTGAGCGGCGGGAACAGGCGCCGTTAACCCGTGAATGGTGTAGAGATCGAACACCGGAACGCATCGTTTCCATCATCGTATAAGCCGAAGGAATTTCACATGCTTCATGATTTTACTGGTGGCATTTTTTGAAACTGCTTTTGAAATACTGCAGTTTACTCCTAATTGCGTATTCTTCTCATATACAATTCAGCTCTAGTTAATGTGTTAAAAAGTCCGCGAATACATAAAGCAACTAGTACGATCTCTCCAGTCAGAATTAGGGTTAGTACGGGACTACGCAGCCCTAACCTATCCCATTTTTTTGCTGCACTTTATGGCTCCTGAGAGAGGAAGTGGCGCTACTCACCACGCGTTCGGTCCGGCGATCAAACCCTTGGTCGCACTTCGTTCGGGCCAACCAAGTCCTTCATCCGTCCAGGGTCGGTTAATTGCTATCAGACGTGTGATAAAAACATCCTCTCAGACAACTTTGGTACCAATTAACAATTACCCTTTCTATCGATCTTTCGAAAGTGACGCGGCGTTTCACACTATCTCAGTGACACTAAATTCTTCAGGTAGTGCGTCTACTGATTGAGCAGGGAGTTAGTATAAATCGAGCAGACAGTCGAGATCGTCAAGCTTTGCATTATGCTGCATCTTGTAGTCAGAATGTGGTTCGTGTCCATCTTTCGATGAAAACTCTTTCGATGAATTTTTACCATAGAAAGGTAATTTAGGTTGCGGAGACGCTTCTACAAGCAGGTGCAGACCCAAATGCTGCTGACGTCGACGGTATGACTCCATTGATGGAGGCCTGTGCTAGCGGGCACGAGCTTACCACACTCAGCCTCCTGGAATATGTATCTTTTTGAACTGAATCCGCTATTCTATTTCGAAAAACGAAAAGAGCGTCGAGTGCAGACCACACACTACAAGTGACGGCGGCCAAGAAAAAAAAATCAAAGAAAAAGCCATGATCTCGGCCGTCGTCACTTGTGGTGTGTGATCTGTGATCTGCACTTGACGCTCTTCTCGTTCCCGAAATAGAAGGTACCTCACAACTACTAAGAGGACACGCTTGAAAGGATTCAATTCAGGGAGGAGACCCATTTCTGAAGAACAATCGTGGTGAGGATTGCCAGGCCGTTGCGGGCGACGAGTCAAAAATCCAGCAACTGATCTCCGAGCACATTCAGCGACGTGCAGCCACTGCGTTTTCCACAGGTGATCCACATCCTAGCCACATTTGAGCCAGGGCCAACCTCAACGTTCACACTTTCCAAAAACTTTCACGCCCTTGCCCTACCTCTTTGAGAGATTTCAATACGATCCCCCACACCATCAGCCTTAGAAAGCTTCCCAATGCGACCTCCCTTCCCCTCTTCACCCGACCGCTACTCTCCTCGTATCGACTGGCTGTTGCTACAGCATTTGATTCTGGGACCAGTCGAAACACCCCAACCCTGCTCATTTTAGCCAAACTGCTGTGATGTGGGGGAGGGGTAAATGTGTCCAATGAATTCGCAAATATTGCACTATTTTTAGCTTCTTTCGTGAAGTTTCTGCCAAAATCACTAAAATATTCATCAAAAACGTACCTTTCTTCACAAATACGACCCCTCCACGGTTGACCCCGAGATTAAGGTCAGCCCCCCTCGAGATTCGGGTCCCGGGGGATGGCTGACCCTAATTTCGGGGTCAACCGCCCTTTCGCATATTCGAACGAGGGGTGGTCGTATAAGGCTGTGGTTATACTCGGTGACGGTAGCGTCAGATAGGTAGGGTCCACGTCGGAAAAAAGGATGGCAATTGAATTTTAGAGCAATAAAATTCCTATCCCTTCCCTTCTCCGTCTTCCGCTCTCACGGTGTGAACCATATCTCACCTCGCCACTTGGCGCCAACTATGAACTTACAATTAGCCTAGTACGCTTGCTTCAGAGTCTCCACGAGCGTCAAGGAAGCCGAGAACGCTTGAAGAGCTATTAGAGGACATGAACCTAGCTCGACTTGTCGACAAATTCAAAGCAGAGAATATCGACTTGAATTTGTTCTTTGATCTCACTGACAAGGTTTGAAAATTCATTTCTTAGCGCATTTCCTCGTGAAATAATGTTCGTTAAGGATTTCGAAGAAATGGGTATAGCTTATGGACCGAAAAAACGCATGTTGACGGTCATTGATCGATATCGGAAAACTGGTCAGATCTCATGTGAACCGCTAGAGGTCGAAGTTGTGCCGCCTCCACCTTATACGGTGAGTCGAAGCTTTTGGTTAACTACAGTGGGCGTGATCTGCTGACCTCGTGGCGCTATTGAATTAGCTGTGGTATATCGAGAATTCTCCATCTCCCAGGAGTTTGGTAGTCAATAGCATTTGAAGAACTATCAGATTTGTGTTGCAATGTTGGAGATTCACTTTATGAGTATTGGAAGTAGCATTGCGTCATTGTGACAATTTCTCATGCGGCTGCGGACTGCTTCACTGAATAAGCGAGCTGAGATTTCATGGTTTTGTAAACGATGAACGCTTTGGAAGTCGAAATCTAATAAACGATGAGGCCTCCACCGTATCTCGACCTCTTAATAGGTCCCGCCTTTCAGCAGTGATCATCAGCCAATTGGGAACGTCTGTGGCCAAATGCGACGGTATCTTCCCAAGTGTTTTCAGTAGAACCCGAAAACGTCAATCCTGACTCCATTGCTACCCATACATTAGCTAATATAAAGGTGTCCTTCTATGGCAATATCCACAGTCAATTCATTGGAGAAACCCTCCCAGTAATGAGATAGTTAACTTTATAATCTAAAAAGTATCGTTACTTTCGCTACAAGCAGTGTAGCATGGCCGCTACGGTATTGCATTCATGGACACCCACGTCTGCAATTACGTTGATGTCTGCTTGTCTCGCTCGTCCCCAATACTCTCTCATCTAAGAATATGTGTTCTGGAGTCCAGTATTTTTGAGCTGTCTGTTTCTAAACTAAATCAGCAGCCCCAAAACTGAGCAATTTCAATCTTTTAGCTGTTTCCTATCTGTTGCTTTTTTTCACCGCTGCCTTTAATCTTCTTCGCGGCAGGAAACACTTAGGTTATATGCGTCCAAAACGTAGAGACTGATTATTGTAGGTCGAATTAGTTACGCGAAGTTGATAAAGGCGCTTTCTTTCAGACAACTGAAGATGGCAGCCAGAAGGAAATGATCGTTTCTATGAGATATATTCGTCAAATGAACGACATGACGAAGCAGTTGGCAATGGAGGCGCTGGAAGTAGCTCGACGTTCCAATAATGGCGATGCGTACGTGAATTAACTTCTATCCTCTGTTCTCAGTTGGCCTTGCCTTTTATCCACTTACGATTGAAAACATGCACAGAAACAAGCATGTCGATATTGGTCAAATGTTCATCTCCCGCCAGAATACAAGCCTTCAATCTTTCAGTGTACCCCTTGACCCCCCCCCCAACCTCCCGATGGGCTACAAGCTCTAGTTGACATCAATTTTTGCTGTTCTCTCTGAAAGGTTGTTCTCAGATCGTCTAAATAAGTGGAAGGAGACAGCTTTTGCTTCAGGTGGGCGTATAAAATAGTTCATTGAGGTCTGGACGGTGAGGAGAATCTCTCGTTAGTACGCGAAGCCTGTCACGCGATTGTATATTTTTCTTACGCGACCCAATACGCGAGGCTTCCTCAAATACTGATTATTACGTTAGAAATGTTTATCATCAATAAAGTATACGCGTGTTAATAAGTGAGTAAGAAAGCGAATACTTCAGAACAATGGTAAAAGATACATATCTCGTACGTTCCCGGTCTTCCCTTATATGTAGCCATTTGGCGCGCGATCGTGGCGTTTTGATCTGCTTGCGCGGCAATGACAGTGAGACCGCTTGACGTCAGAGGGTTAGACAGCCAGTATATGTATCAAAATCGAAGAACGCGAAGTTGTTTAGCACCAGGTTTGATTACTGGGACGCTCCTCCCAAGTGAAAGAACTTGTAGAAACCATGAAAAATACGTCTCCATTTCTGTCTTGTGCTTATGTTCAAGATACTGTAATAGCCCAGATCACAGGTGACTGCTTCTCTGTAATTTTCTGAGAAGCTGTACTCTTTTTGGAAAATAGAAATTCTTACGATCTCAGATGTGACACTTTCAGGCTTCGCCCACTGATTATTGGCATAATCGACAGTGTGGAGAATATCACGACACGAATTGCTCGTCATCAGCTATAATGCATCAGATTTCCACTGGGGAAACTCGAGAGCACCTGAATATTGATCTGAATGCTTAATAATGACTTGTGAAAATTTTTTGGCGATCGAGCACTGCCACGAGGTTCAATAATTACTGTGGAGAGGAAGGTCGTTTGCTTACGGTATGAAAGGTTACGGTGGCTAGCTGGATATCGTGCAGTACGAACAGTCCTTTCCGCGGGAGGCCTAGCGACAACCTCGAACAATCAATGTTGAGTATGATTTTTTTTTTGAATTTCTTGCCGATGCCACGCATGTCACTATGTCCGTAATTACTACACATCTCGCCGCGAAAAAAAAAGCGTTCCTTGCTCATCTCATCCGCATAAAAGCTTGAATGTTTTCGGAGTTCTTTCACTTGCCTTGTATTCAGTGGACAGTACCTTGATTGGTTATTTGGAATACTTCTATACAAATACGTGTTAACAAATATATGATCGTTACAATAAATGTGCACTAGCTTGTTCTTGTAATTTGAAGCATCGTCTGATGAAAAAACCAATATTTGAGGGACGCCCTTCATGGTTAGTGTAGAAACTGTACACTTCAAATATGCTACGTAAAGATCGCATGCATTTACAAGCTCTTTCGGGCTCCTCTAATCAAGGAATCCAAACTCATAAAATCATTGAATCGAGTGCCAAGAAGTGAAACCAGTCTTGGATACATACGATTCGCTAGTTAACTTAGCTTTCTTCATTTCTCATTTCCAACGAAGGCTGTCATACTTCGAAGGACGAATTTACGATCGGAGTGAAAGACGAATTAGGAGGAATTCACCTGGTTGAGGGACCCGCGGACCTCCTCAGGGTGCGGACTGAAGCGCAATTGGCACCGAAGGAGTTGACTTCGTAGACCTATTACGGCTCAATCTTGGCGCGGCTGGCCAGAACACGCCCACCGTCCATCTAGTCACTCACCACAGGTCTACTATACATGGCGAGTGATCAGACAGCAGAGAGAGCGTTATGTTGAAGAGGGCACAGCGATGGAAGTCGCATCAATGCCGAGATCTAGGGGAAAGGAAGGGGTTCCATACCTCGGGTTGTGGGCCGTTTCCCAGAGTTTTTCCTTCATTAGTGTAAAACCAGTCATCGCTAAGTTATTTTGAAATGGGTTGCCTTTTCTGCGTGAATTCGTCCTTTAAGTCTTTCTCACCATTTGCTTCTGACTTTTTCAGACTGGTGAGTAGGACGGCGTGTAAGGGCGATGTCAGACTTTGCGAATAGAGCGATTCGCTAGCGAATCGCTGGATACGAGCGATTCGCTAGCGAATCGCTGGATCCGAGCGTTGCACCAGCGAATCGAACTTTGCACCAGCGAGTCGACCTATGTACCAGCGACTCAATAGTGGCGGGACCCAACATTTCAAAGGAGCCGTGCCAATTCAAACAGCGTCACTGGACAGCAAACACAGCTTGAAATTGGCGCCGCTCCCTTTATTTTTTG
>KZ345986.1:51587-63880 GCA_002352805.1 Teladorsagia circumcincta | reverse complement strand
CGAGCTCAACTCCTTCGGTGCCAATTGCGCATCAGTCCACACCCTCAGGAGGTCCGCGGGTCCCTCAACCAGGTGAATTACTCCTAATTCGACTTCACTGTAATCCGTGAATTCGTCCTTTAACTTGAGCGATTTCGACGGATTGACGGATTTTTTTCCTTTTTTCTTTACTGGTGGTTCATTTAACACGAATACGCATACGTGTGTAAGAAGTACACTAGTTTGAGCCTAGGGCATGCCCATTGAACGCACTGCCCGTGCAAGCAGGTCAAAGTGTACGAATTCTCGGGCAATCTCTTTGAAATCTGCTCGTTTTGCAATCTATGGTTGTTCCCCTCTGTAGTTCCCCTCTATAGTATTGGCTTCTACTTTCTTTCTTTGCCATTTGATTACTGCAATTTTCACTTTTTATGCGTTGTTTGGATAAGTTATATGTGTTATAAGTTGTTGGCGAAAAACGGAAGAAATTGGTATGCAGTTTCCAGTTTTCGAAAAGGGCCTATATTTGTACAGCTTCTAAGTCGCAAGCGTTCTTTTGCGTAAATCTGAGGGGAAGGATGAGTGCTAGGCCTCTTCTTGAAGTGAGATCACTCAATCGCGATAGGCTATTAGATGTTCAAAGGGCGGTTTAATCTCATCTCTGACGTTTTCGTTCATCGCTTTAGTTCCCACTAGACACATCTATTGGCTTCTCCTTTCTTCCTTTACCATTTGATTTTACTTGATTGTTTTGGTAAGTTGTTCGGGTGATACAGTTGGGGTAAGTTTGAAGGGCGTGAAGGTGACTAGAAGAAACAAACTTTTTCAGCGTGAGTTGAGTATCTGGAACTACTTTGTCCACATACGTAACGAGATCAGCAATAAGTGGTCGTAAATTCTTCAATGAATCGCTCTGTAAAAAAAGGCATTTAGAAAGGACCAGTCGTGAATAGGACTCCATTTCACATAGTGCGGTCACCTGTTTCTTGCTCAACTGTCGATGAGCTTCTCCAAATACGGTGAACGCCTCGTTAGCATTTGCGTGCGACTCATGAGCAGCTAATTCACAGAAAATATCACCGAAATCTGGAAAATCGAGTTCTTCACAGTGCACAAAATACGATCGAGCCTTTCCTAGAAAGATCTTTCAGGAAATGCCCAGCTTTTTCGAAACGGTTCTTTGCATGATGTAGGGGTTCATACATATGTGGAAAACACTGCCTTAGTTTATTTTTCCTGTCCTCTGAATGCCAAAAAAGAAGTGATGATGTGATCCGTGGTTCGAATCCTCGTGATGACATTTTTTGCATTATAGACTGGCGCTTGCATGATGTCGCAAAATGGTACGCGAGGCTAGTGGTGGATCTCATATTACAGTCAGCCCATATGAGCCCAATACATAGTAACCCATATGAGTAGGTTCTTACCAAAAACTGGTGCCAAAAAGGTGTGTCGCTTGAGCTTTTTGATCCCTTTTTGTGCATTCAGAGGGCCGCCCAGGAAAAATGAGCAACAGTTCAGAAATCTATGCACACACCCCTATACCATGCAGGAAACTGTTTGAAGAAAACTAGGCATTTCCTGAAGGGCCTCTTTGGTCAATGTGATCAATAGTTTTTCGGAAGGCGCCAAGCAGTTCGAGGTCTCTGCCTAGGGTTAGCAACTGCGGATAGCTCTCTGCCTAGGGTTTGCAACTGCGGATAGCTGTACCGGGGCGAAATTGATTGACTGGCTCTATCTGAATATAAAACTCAAGCCCTGAGTTTCTCCTTCTCTTTCTACTTCCCCAGCTCGTCCCGCTTTTTATCCTTATGGCTTCGTTGGGCCAGAAGCAATTCACAAGAAAGCAGGCCATTCCGTGAGCCTCGAGCCGTCAGGACAAGCTTGTCCGCTTCGGGAAACCTTCTTAAGATAATTGCGTTGAGTATAATACGAACTTGACATCCAATTGAAGAAGATGTGATTCACATAATCCGATGAAGATTTCCAAAAAAGAAGTCAGACAGGTTTGGTTAACACGTCTCAAAGAGCGCCCAATGCAGAGCTAGAATGACAACCTACGCGTGGACTTGAAATTGGGTTGTTGGCATTCATCTCGGGCATTCTTCCGAGAATAGTTGTATCACTATGTACATCGAATAGAGGACTGCCAGCAAGTAGGGCAAATAGTAAAGTAAAAAAGAAGAAACTGATCACATTTGTCATAATTTATTAGAACATGGGATGGGATCACTTTGAAGAATTGGCTTTTTTTCCAGTCCAGTGGTAGGCTTGGAACCAGGGTCAACTCTAGTACGTTTTTAGAAGTCGCACCGAGGGGGTCGACCCCCTCACAAACTGAACCAAAGGTCAGTTTGTGAGGGGGTCGCACTACTCCAATTGCCCGGAATCCAGGGTGCGCTGGAAAAATTTGCTGTTTCACTGTGCGTACTGGGCGTACTGTGCGTATGAACCCCCCCCCCCCCACCGCTCGACGGCATTTTTCGAGTTTTTCGAGGAAAGAAAAGAGTGGAGAGTGGGCGACGAGGTTGGTATGTCGACTGTTCTAGAATCAAATACTATAGAAAGAGTAATGATGGTGACAGTGGTGGTCGAGGTGGGGAGAAGGGGATTGTATGAAATCCCACATGAAGGAAGGGGGTCGTAAAAAATTTCCAAAAAGTCGCAACGGCGGTAGGGTCAACCCTGCTTGGAATTGAAGTACACAGTACTGGAGGCTGAGTTGGGTCTTTCGAGGGCGAAATTCTCCAACAGGCTGGCTATCGAGCTCCCCTTCTTTTTTAGTCCTCATTTCAGGCTCTTGATGAACTTTTTTACCTAGGACTACCTCCTGATAGGAACTTGTCCTTGCTTCATACATGAACATATTTCTTGGTTATGAAGACTTACTCTTGGCATTAGAGCGATCGTATGTCAAGCAACAAAAGCAAAAACAAGAAAAAAAAATGTAGTTTATATACAAACCTTTTTGATATTGGCTAATTTTCTCTTGAAAATAGAAGAGGTCACTGAAATAAGCGATCAAGTTCCGATAGAGCATTGTATTGTCCTCAAGAACCTGAAGAGAATCTGTAACCGCTTGGAATTTAGGTGCAAAATAATTTTGGAAGAACTTAAAAAATCGAAAAAGCGATTCCCATTTGTTAGCTACTTTTCGGTGATAAGCCGGGCTTCCACCCCCCCCCCCGCGATGAAGAAGTCATCTCGAAATCTTGCGCACTGCTTTCTTGTAAGTCCCTCTGGTAATGAAAAACTAGTTCTTCGCCTTTTGCACTCGTATTCAGCACCAGCGAATGAAAATTTTGGCGCGGAAGTCGATCTGGCGGATAGTGCAGATGCTGTACACCGCTACAAACCACTGCACTATATCTGGTTCTCAACGCGGAAAGCGCAAAATAACTTTTTCAGACCTCATGAAAGCAATGGGGGAATTCCTCCCCAGTTTGTGGTATAGGGGGAGGATGGCATCATTTCATAAATCCTGAAGCAATCTAATTTTCGCAAGGAAAGAGCCATGGGGTGGGTGTAACGTAGCGAAATAGTTCACGCACCCTGGGGAGTTTCTATCTCTGCAAAAATTGAAGTTAGTGTAGGGCGGCAGCAACCGCGACCCTTCATGTCCCCTTACTGGATCAGGCGAGCCCCGCAATGGGCTCGTTCTACTTACTCACCTTCATTTTCTTTAGAAGCGGATCATTGCAGAGAATCGCCCTCGATAGACCCAATGCATCTGCTGAATCCGTGTCCATAAATTCGACGATCTGAAAGATCGCTACAGGTTGAGGTTAATAATGATGGCAACATTAGTCAGGTAGGGACCTTGTGTTTGATTTTCTTCATCACAATATCGAGTGTTTTTCCTTTTGATGGGTCCGTTTCCAGCTTATTGATCGTCATCTGAAGAGAACACACAGTCGAACTGACCATGATTTGAATGAAGAAAAATTAATAGGAAGTAATGTAACAGTAGTAAAAGAAAGTAGGATAGAATTAAATGAATAGATAGTAATAGAATGTAGAATAGAAGTGAATTTTCGGGTCAATACGACTCCCCGTGAAGAAATTTGTGAGCATATCCTAGCCACTTTCCCTCGATGCTCTATGACTCCCTTCAACTTCTCTACTCCAATTACTTCTAATTCAAATTCCACCCCCTTACACCCCAGCTTTCCAAAAATACGCCGACCTGGCAAATTCTTACACAACAACGAAAACTATTGTAATTGGTGAAAACGTTCGAACATTTTCCAGTTCTCAGAAATATTCTTCTAGCCATTCCCGGCGATGCATCGTCTTGTACTTTGTACGACTTCCCCCAGGGATACGACCTTTTATCGAAGATTTACGACCCGTAGAAGTACCCTATTGGGAACAATCTAAGGAACATGATCTTACGTCTCACCACATCTCTGCGAACGCCTTCTTCGAGTTCCTGTCAGAGCTTTTCTCCTACTCCGTCAAGCTTTACCTGTACGGCCCCAATTTTGTTTTTACTTTCGAACTCTACCAGGAGCAAGATCAGATGATTTTCCTTCCCATGTATCGACATTTATAAGAAAAAGCTACAAAAGTGGTACCTTGACAGGATTTGTACTGCACTGAATCAATTGAGCAACGGACGACTTTCGCTCTCCTTTCACAGAAATACCATTCACAGCCACAATCTCGTCACCGGCACGTATCCTTCAACAGTATGTACAACGATTAGCATCATGTGAACACTGAAGTCTTAAGCTGGATTCAGAGGGTCTCCAGGCCCAATGTAAGTACGCTTCTTCATAAAAAAACCATTAATACGGCTAGGCATTTCCATTTATTTCAAAATTGTAACGTGTTTTCCATTTAGAATGAAAAATACGTTAAAGTTTTAAAACTTTGCTTCCGACGACAGAACTGCATGGAATCCTTGATAGTAATCAAATTCCTGAGGTGAGCAACGCATTCGAATTTTATTCTGAATCGTTGTGCTTTTTGAATGCATTAGCCCAGCCAAGAAAAACTAGCATACGTCTTTGGTCAGCCAAATTATGTGAACGATTTGCGTTGCAAGCAGAGCTTCGTAAGGAAAGACCCAAATCGGAACTTGACCTCATGATCTGGTCTGGAGCGCCACTTCGGCTCCGCTCCGTTTTGAGAGAATAATGATTGTGGGATTATCATACATTTACTTTTCTATTAGTGTAGACAATAAATTTGAAGTCACTCCGAGTTTTTTGATCTAGAAACATTATTTCCACAGCGAGTGAATACGAATCGAATTTCAGATGAGATGAAAAACTAGTCATTTCATGGATCGCACTTAAAGCCACATTTCGCGGTGCCTTGAACGGTACATTCATGTCCACTTGTGAGGTGAACACTGATCAGCAAAAACCAGTTCTGCCTTTTTTTACGGTGTGACTTCGCTGTGTGTGTGTCAGAAGCCTATATCGTCCCGTTCAAACAGACCGCGTGTAGTAAGTGATGTCACTCTTGTGCTTGCGTCAATTTGGCCCAGTTCTAGTCTTCTTTATTATTATTATTTTGTCTCGTTCTTATTTTTATCTCGTTCAATCGTCGTCAGTCCCGTCTTAGCACACCATACTCTGTACCCTGGCCCATGTAGTGCTATGGAGAGAAGAAATGAGCTGTTGCTATTGGTTTTTTGGTCGCCATTGCACCACAAAACCACCTCTATCTTCATCCCCATCGGCCGCTAATTTATTGCACCATCTATCTTCAAATGACACATCAGCTATGAAGGAGCCGTGTTAAGGGGGTTTTCGACAATTTCCTAAGCTTGTTTCTTCACATCCACTACACACAATACATTCTCGCATTTGACCCCTAGTCTGTCGCATCACATCTTACTACCGTCGAATGTGCCTTCAGAGGCAGTGATACAAAATATGGATGCTGAAGAACTAGCAATCGGTCTGCTGTAGAGAATGGTTAATATAGACCTTTGTGAACGGTTTGGTCCCTATCGCAGAAAGCACTGAGCATTGTATCATCGTGGAATGTGCCTTATAAACCGAGAAAAATGGCCTAGACCCGAAAAAGGGATAGAGACTCAGAAACGTCAAGACGCGAGTGCGTTCCGGGCCAATAGGGCCGCGGGAGAGGTCATACTAGATCTCCGGGGAAAATCCTCCAATGCAAACTGCGTGTCGGTCCCCACCCTTAGGAAGTCTGCGTGTCTCTCCACTAAGTAAGCTTCCCTTTCTTCGACCTTCGTTCTTATCGTGGAATCCTCTAAGGGGGTGATACCATAACTTGGATGTTGAAGAAGGAGAAATATGGACACTCGAAAGAGTGGCTGAATTCCTGGTAGACGGAGACGGGTCTGTTTCGTGGCGCAGGCGCTCCCGTGGCAGGGCTTTATCCGCTGTGAGCGCTACCTTCTTGAGAACCCGCCTCAGGTATAGCATCCTATCTGTGATCGCTTTCAATAGCGGTGGGAGTACAGAGAAGATGAGCGAGGTGTTCATGTTGAAGAAATCACCTTTGGAGAATCTTCTTGAGCACGGGAAGCAACATACAAAAAAGGTGCATCACTTCAGGAGCTTCAAGCCCTTCCTCTTGGTTTTTTCTTCGCCAGTGCACTACAAGGCCACCTCCGATTTCATATCCATTGACCATCAATTTTCCTCACCACCTGTCTTTGACTAATTTTCAGCTTCAAAAGCGGTGGGGGGGGGGTACTGGAACTTGGTGCACACGGTACTGATTATAGTGACTTCTTTACTCCTCTGGATCTTGTCATTTGGAGCCTGTTGCCCATATAATTGGAATTTCTACAGGGTTCTAATAAACGGCTGCGAGGAATTCATTGCTATAATAGCGAACATGTGCTAGAAAGCATTCCGAACAGCTCTTTTTTCATTTCAATGACGATGACGGCTCACGCCACCTAAGTAAACAACGCTAGCATACAACTATTAGCTTTTCATCCAGCTTGCGAGTACGCAAATGATATCAGGTATCAATAGCGCATCCCACGATTACCTGAGTGGTACAATCCGGTCCGCTTTTGGCACAAGTCGCTCCACAAACAACCAGATTGTGCCATTCTCCCAGCTCTAAAATGCATGGCAGGAGCCTCTGAGTCTTGCCCGCAAACTCCGCCCATCCACTTTGCACGACTCGCAGTTGCTTTTGCTCCGTTTTCCTCTTTTCTCTAATCTTCGTTCTTTTCTCTCTTTGTATTCAGAGTCTATCTTCGAAGAAGAACTCCCTTATATGGTTAGGTCACGTAATTCCGTAGACTCGCTATGGAAAGAGACCTTCTTTCTAGAGGAAGGCACACACTCACCTACGTTTGTTAGATCGGAACGCTCTCCATTCAGGAACTAAGAAATAACTAAAATATTCAGCAGAGTTCAAAATTCTTCCGAAGCTTTCCGAGTTTCTGACGTCGTGATAAAAACTTGGAAAAGTTGACTTGCATATTTCCCAGAACGCAAATAATAAATTGTTTGAACTAAACGCGCAATCAAATGCCTTGACAACTTAAGATGTGAGCGTATGCACTACCCGGCCCGGGACTTGTTCCCGTTTTTGGGAACCACCCATCCCCAGCTGGGTCTGCTGTTTATATGTAGCAGCTAAAATGTTAATTTCGTGGAAGTCCTTCAAGTAAACCCTAGATGAGGACGTGTAAAGCGGTCTATTGCATGGAGGGGACAGACTAGTATGTCACAGATGTGTCTGTGTCGCAGCTCGAAGTGCACGACAATGGCGCTAGTGTCTTAGAAGTGAGCTAATGACGGCCAGCGTGAGCCAATGGACGAGGCACCTAGCACACACCTCATGACACGCGACGTGGATTACGACGTGACGGCTGACTCGAATACGCACGGGTTAGTGGAACCAGAGAGCAAGCAAGTCCCGTTAATTCGTCCGACACGCCTCACCCAGGGGGAGAAAGGGATACTTTCTTCATTAAGGGCGTTTGGTTTGCTTCTTCGTCATTCTTAGTCAACTCGACATCCACGATTTCATTAGCGACCGCAGTTACCCTTCCAATTTGATCTGGGGTTGTTGCTGTAGTCCGCCAGTTCACATTAGAATGGTAGAAAATCGCTCATGTACTCCGACCATGGGGATTCAATGGACATTATTCTTTGATGGTATTCTTGCCAAAACGATAGCGAACAAATGCCGATAAATTCATCGGCACAACGGTTCGAGATTACTGAATTTTCCTTTACTCGCAATGCAAATTCAAATTCGAATACCAACTTTGTTCGACAATTCTGTGATCTCGTTCGTAATTGCGGACAAAACAATCACAACACGTCTCGTTCAAAATTCTTCGCCGAAAGATTC
The DNA here is from genome assembly GCA_002352805.1 of Teladorsagia circumcincta. Lineage (NCBI taxonomy): Eukaryota > Metazoa > Nematoda > Chromadorea > Rhabditida > Trichostrongylidae > Teladorsagia > Teladorsagia circumcincta. The sequence goes on along the minus strand of KZ345986.1, from coordinate 55,591 downwards.
ACTGCTGGTTGAAACGCCCGTAATGTTGTAATGCCTCGTTGAAATTGAGGTGATAACCTTTCTCATTCTTTTTGCTACAATCTTTTCGGGAGCTCGGGTCTATTCCAGTTAGGGGGGGCATCGTGATGAAGTTTCTCCAGAAAGCTACGGCAACTGCGAGCCAGGGGGAGTGTGGGCAGTCTAGGGGGGTGGGGGGTGAGGGCAGTCACTTGACATGCGTGTGAAACTAGAATGTGCGGTTTTACACAAGAACGCCGAGAAGCTGCATAATGGTGCCCCCCCCCTAACTGGAATAGACCCGGGAGCTCTCATAGCCTCGGGTCTGTGACGTCTCTAAGGACTCATTTGCTAAGTTGATTAGAAAGCTTGAATAACTGAAGATTTACCTGCCATCGAGATCTGCTGGTGACTTGTCGAATATTTGTACCACATATACGCATGGACAGAATGGATGACCTCCTCCTGAATTTATCTTCTCATTCTCGAGCTAACTTTTTGGTCTCACCCACTTCCGCTGGCTTCTTCAAGCTCTAATTTCGGGACACCTTACTAAATAATTTCCCCACTTGCGCTTCTTTTCGCTGTAAGCCCGTGTTCACAGTTTAAGACCTTAGAGATAAGGATATTAGGCAGCAATGAAAAGGATGTGTATTGATTTTGAGATGAGGAGATCAAAAGATTGGTACAATAGGAGTTGGATGTAACGCTGAAAAGACCAGATACATATCAATCTCGATCCGACTGAAGACCCAATTTCAAATTCTCCTACTATCCTAACCTATCAATGCCTTTTTTTGACTTTTTCAGCTGAATTTCCTAATACTGCACTACTCCATCGCCAACTAGTCTCATCTCCGAAGTCGTAACTGCGAACGCGGCCATACTTGTAGATTTCATCCATTTTGAGCTCTTCACGCTTGTTTTTTTTTCACAAAGTGAAAGAAAAAAAAGGAGGGTGTTCCATGAAGCCCAAATAAATGTCCCTATAAAGACACTGTTGCACATCTTACTCTTACTGCCGCGCTCTTACTTCATTACATCCCAAATTCGCTGTTATTCAAGTTGCTGGTTATCCTGATCATACAAATGACGCTCATTTTGTGCGCCAGTTCAACCCCATAACTTGTTCCTCTTCCCCTTAGTAAAAAGATGGCTGCGCTATTTGGCTCAGGCAGTAAGAATGATCCTCAGAATCGTGATCAGAAAACTGAATAACTTTTCTGGTGAGTTTTTAATTCCAGGAGATGGAGTTGAGCTGCGTCAAAATAAGTAGTTGCATATTTGTGATCAGGATCATTGTTAACCTCTGAAGGGGAGTTTTGGTGGCATTCAAGTGCCAAGTACTATTCACCTACTAATTCTACTATCATTCTATTCATTCCAGCTGTTAATATTACATCCCCAAGATCTCTCGAAAATTTTTTTCCTTGAGTCTTTGACTAAAGAGAGGCGTTGGCGCTATTTGGTGCAACACGTGTTTTCATCATTTGCTGTTAACATATACTCCTTTTTGAAAAACGAGGAAGTGTCATGTGCAGACCATACCACAACTGGCGACGGCCGCGAAAACGTGGCACTTGACAACGCCGCTTTTTCGCGGCCGTCGTCAGTTGTGGTGTATGGTCTGCACCAGGCCCTTTCTCGTTTTTGAAGGGGATGGTACTTACGTACATTGGCTACTCGGTGCTCTGATCACAATTGTGGTAAACATTTTTGCAAGAAACGTCGTTTGGTGGTACTAAACTCGGCAATAGTGCAATCATAGATTACGCAAAACTACGCCTACCTATTGAAATGCCGACTAGTCCCTTCTCATCTTTTGTAATCTCGATGGTTTCCGATTGTATTCGCATTCCCATACGATCCTCCTCCATCGCTCTTTGTTCTCTCTGCAATAAGATTGTCATTCGCGTCCAGGTTTTACAATATTAGGTCGCAGCGACGATACTTATGATTTTCTCTGCAAAAAAAAAAGAATCCATTGCAAGAAATTATGTCGCGAAAATCGATAAGAACGGAGACTGTGCGAATTTGAGGCAGGCAAGAACAAATGAATCACCCAGCATTGTTTTTGAATTCTTGTGCAAGACTATATTCTTGCAAAGGTTATTTCACCTCTTCTGAGATCTGAAGATGACTAGAAGCTTTTGATTTGCAAGTTTTTTTTTTCGACCAAGTGCCCTTCCTTCTAATGTTTTGATGTCATGTCAAGAATATATACTGTCAAAAGCTCAGCAACGACAATATTTCGGGTAGGAACTTTCATGTAGTAAGTTTGAAAGGCTGTTATTGCCCACGCCGCTCTTAGATCCCGATCTTTGACAAAAATTCCTAGAATTCATTCCCATTGGACAGCCACTCGTTGTGACTCTTCCATTAGGCCGATATCAGACTTTGCGAATCGAGCCATTCGCTAGCGTCCACGATCGCGTTGCGGTACCAGTTAATAGAGCCGTGGCGCTCATGTCCTTGGGGGGACATCACAGAAGGGCCGATGGTAAGTGGCACTAGGACTAAGCCTAGGACAGGGAAGCAACGCCAAGGAGAACACATATTGCTCACATCTTCTATCCAGGATCCCTGTCATTGCCAAGGCTTGGTCCCAAGCACAATAAATGGCTCACTAACTTCAATGGTCCTCCCCCCCAGGACATGAGCGCCAGAGCCGTTTGTTGGACGCGACGCGACCGCGGACGCTAGCGATTCGCTCGATTCGCAAGGTCTGACATCGACCTTATGTAGATCCTTGTGAAATCCGGATTGTTTCTAAAGGTTTCCTGGATTTTCTATTTTACGCGGTGCTAGCGTGCTTCTGTGCAATCTAACCAGGGAGCTCTTTTAAGATCTAATTCTGTCTTATTTGCTGATATGATAGAAAGTTTAACATCTGATTCTTTCCGTTGTTCTCCCCAGTTTTTGTGCTTGCGCAGTGGGTGGCTATAATTTCATGCCTTTTTCAGGCTAGGTGTTATTTTACGCGGTGGCTAGCGTGCTTCTATGCAATGTAACCAGGTAGATCCTTTAGAAGCTTAATCCAAACGGTTTTCTGCGTGGTATAGGGGTGCGTTCATGAATTTCAAAACTGTAGTATCTTTTCTGAACGCCCCCTGGATGTCCAAAAGGGGATCGAAAAGTCTAAGCCATACACTTCTCTGGCACGAGGGTTCCAAACCATAGACCTCTTCATCACCCCTTTTGGCATTCAGAGAGTCGCTCAGGAAAAATAAACTACATTTGCGTGTTGCACAGCTTACTCCTATATCATGCAAGAAACCGTTTCGAGAAAGCTGGGCATTTCCTGAAGGGCCTTCCTGCTATCACAAGACCTATGCTAATCTCTGTAATTTACTCCAAGCTTTTCCAGTATTTATGCTGCTATGCGGCAAATTTCGATAGATAAAGAGCAACTTTTATACGGCACCTTATAGTTCTCTTCGGAAAGAGCCTCGGAACAAGTCTTAATTTTTTTTCTATTCGCAATCGATCATTGGAGAAGTCGAAAGACATAAAATTCGCCATCTATCAATGCATTAACGGCGACTCATGTAAGTACTTTTACAAGTTCAAGAACGCTGTGGGATGTTTATGCGCAATGCAGCTATAAAAAAAGTGTCTTGCCCTCCCCATCAGTCCCATCACCCCTCATGACTCTAAGCTTTTGCAATTGGTAGTTTTCTGAATTCTCAAAGACATTATCGGAAATTGCTGTATAATGTATTGCTTTGCATTGTGTTGTGTTGTTACCGATAATAAATGATAATGATAATGATAAAAAGGACGTCTTAGTTTTCGTCCTCTCTCAGAGGATAACGTTGTGAAAATGTTGTTCATTACGAATCACTTTTCTGTAATAGTGAGACATTTCCCTGTGGAATAGGTAAGTGTCAGGAACTAATTAGCTCGTGAACAGCCACTAAGCCATTTCCTCTCCCCTTTCTCCCTAGGTGAAGTACCCATATCTCTAAAGCTTGATTCATGGGGTTTGGTTATTGTGAGTTTAATGC
>KZ345985.1:0-10168 GCA_002352805.1 Teladorsagia circumcincta | reverse complement strand
CACATGAAGACCTGTTGGCTCCGGAACTCTTATAGCGTGTGTTCACTTGAGACACCTGCCAATATAAATTCATGTCGAGTGATTGAGAATAATACATTGAATAGGAATCGTCAATAAGGAGTCGCTAATAAGGCCCCTAACAAGTATTGCTCCGAGCAGTAATGGAAATTTTTGATTCTTGTTTTCTGATTAGTCATAATTAACATAATCATTGAAGACTCAGAGGAGTTCGTGAATAATTATAGAATATAAAAAGTGGCTTGAACGGCTCCGTCGTTTTCGCGTCGTAATGCGGTATTCTGTAAGAAGTTGAATTCATGTTGTAATTTATTGATTTTGTGAAAGTAGTGGGTGGAAGTGAAGAGGGTAGTCACTTGACAATTGACATTATGCTGAACCGTTTCACTGGGGTTCGTTTGAAAAGTTCATAACGTTCCGAAATGCATCTTTAATGTTTAGATGAAAAGGGAACGCTCCTAATTTCCTAATTCCTCTGCCATGTGCCTCGCATTCAATTCCACTCAAATTGTAGAGGCCCATTGAAGGTGTGTTGTTCTTATAAAAGCTTATTGGCCAATAAGCTTTTAGGCCGGTATAGAAGAACATTTTTGGAAGAGAGCAGTTTTCCTATTTCGGTCTTAAGATTATCATCGACAGTGTTTGTTGCCGCAGTTTGCCAACCATGCATGTGCTGAATGCGCGTTCAAACACAACTAAATTTTCGCTTTTTTCTGGTCTCAAATTGCTTTTCTCCGTATTCTTTCCAACATTCATACGGTCGCGTGGGAGAAATCGCCTTGCTTCTACACTTTTTGCTTGCGGCTCGTGACAGCAAAAATTTCAAAGAAAAGGATATTTCTGGGGAGGGGTGTTATGACAACGTCCGGGATCCGAATTTGTCTAGAAGAATCAAGCCTTTCATCGCTCTGGTATCGGTTAGTCGGTGTCGGCCTGTGAAATAAACGACGCAAAATTAGCCTCGAAAGTCTTTGCAAACACTAGAAATGCATTGAACGATTACTCGTGATTACTAGTGGAAGTTGAATCCGCGTATCGTTTCAAAGTGTTAGTTCAAGACAGCAATGATGGAGGTAGGATGGTTAGGTTCTGATGACACCATTGAGCGATATTGGTGGAAGGGCATTAGGGGTCCAAGTGATCCAGTCCACCAATGACGTTCAAGAACTACATCAAAACCACACCACCCTCCGCAAGTGATCGTTGACTTTGATGTCGGCAGATATTCCTTTTAATTATTAGTGGTTTGATGATACGGTGTTCATTTGTTCGACTCGGGGCAACTTCAAGGCGCAAGCAACTTTTCACGTGTGAATGTTCCTATGAGTAATTGGGTAATAACTGAATCGGTGAGAAAGAAGGCAGAGTAGTGACAAAAGCCGGGGGTAACACACGCGCTGTCCGATGATCAAATCCTGGATTGTACGCCCTCGATGTGCCAACTCGTGGGTTCCGCCTTTTCGCGGGTCCGCCCACTTGTCAGCCGTCGATTCGCGTGATTGTTGCGTGGTCCATGCGCGGTTGCTTGTTAACTTTGGACGCGTTGGGCGCGTCGGTGTTTTGTACAGCAAAACGTGTCCGCGCCGATTGAAGTAGGATTCTAGATGAGTTGGCAGGTCGAAAACGGGGAATCTACGTAGTGGAAAGACAGGCGGATCCCCTGAAGGTGCGGACCGATTCGCAATTCGCAGCGAAGGGTATGCTTTTTGCGATCCGGTATGGCCCTTCCCACTGTAGAGATGAATCTGAAATGAGCTGTGCTCCAAGGTAGTAGACAGTGAAACTAAATCAGAAAAAAAAACATAATGCTGTAAAACAATACAAAAACTAATTAACTTGTCAACAATCATTTATGTGCCCTCATTGAGAAAGACGGCCCAAAATGGCACATTTGTGTTCTACGTAAAGGGCGCTATAGGCGCGGGGCCTCTTGGCTACCACTCACCGCAGATCTCCGACCGTTCAAGGGCGATGTCAGGCTTTGCGAATCGCTGGATACGAGCGTTGTGCCAGCGAATCGAACGTTGCACCGGCGAATCGAACTTCGCACCAGCGAGTCCAACTATGTACCAGCTGATCGAACTACGTACCAGCGACTCAGTAGTGGCGGGACCCAACGTTTAAAGGAACCTCGCCAATTTCAAATGTGTTTACGTTCAATAACGCTGTTTGAAATTGTCGGGGCTCCTTTAAACGTTGAGTCCTGCCACTATTGGGTCGCTGGTACATAGTTCGACTCGCTGGTACATAGTTCGACTCGCTGATACAAAGATTCGCTGGTGCAAAGTTCGATTCGCAGGTGCAAGGTTCGATTTGCTGGCGCAACGCTTGTATCCAGCGATTCGCTAGCGAATCGTTCGATTCGCAAAGTCTGACATCTCCCTAAAAGCGAGAGCGTTAGCGCTAAAGAGGGCAGGAGAAATCCCGTTTTTTCTTCATCCCGGCAGCATGACCACCTCCACCTTAATTCCTACGCCTTCTAATCATGAACTATGCCTTTAAGTAGAACACATATGTGCCATTTTGGGACGGCTTTTTCAATGAGGACGCATATATGATCGTCGTTTTCGCTCAGCGGGTTACGATTTGCAGCCCTCTCAATGGAAAATGAGATTTCTACTCGTTGTCGCTTGAATAACTCCTAATGCACCTTTTGGAAGATATGGTTAGTGACAGCAACTCCACGATATTTTTTTTTCTTCTGGAACAACTTTCTTTTCCATAAAAGTCATCGTTCAATGTACGGGGAGAGTTGGGGCAACTCCAGTGCAAAAAGCCAGCCACACCTTGATTTTTGAAAAAATAAGGTCACACTTTGCCGAATTCTGCTATGATTGCAATTATCATAGGTCGAGTAAATTCAGAATTCATCTGAACTTTGCTGAATGTCGGATTTATTTTATTTTATTTGAACAATTGCATTTCCTAAACTATCTGGTGCTGATTTTCTCCCGAATGATTGTTTGGTTAGAGGGCGGGAGCGGTGTAGTGGTAAGTGGCGCTAGTTACCATGCGTAGAATCGGATATCGAATCCTCGGTCAAAGCCAAGAAGCTTTCCATCTACCCGGGGTGGGTGAATCGGTATCGGACCTGTTTGGGAGCATAAAAACTGACTCACTTACACTTCCCTTCGCATATTCGAACGAGGGTCGCATTCGGGAGTTTGGGAAAGGGGTCATAATTGGGGTTATGTGAAGTTATCCATGTTGGGAAAACTGTGAACGGGGTGTCTTTGTGGAAGTTGAAAGAGGTATGAGGGCTGGTGAGCGGGAGAGGTGAGTCATTTTTGACGGGGTTTTCGACCATTTTAGTAAAAACCTCATGTAGGAAGTGTGAGGTGGATGAAGTTGCAAAACTGAACAGTTCTTGCTGCTTCGTTGAAGTCTTCACCCCCCCTCTTTACCTCATTGGGCTGTGTAGACTGGTTCAGAATCAAATAAATCAAGAAGCAGTCGTGATGGTGAGAGTGGGGGCAGGAGGTCGTTATTCTGGGAGCCTTCTGAGGCTGGTGATGGTGGTGATGCACACGTGTCGAGACTCTCCTAAGGGTGGGGGTTTTAAAGTGCAACGCGAAGGTTGGCTCCGCTCGCAAGTCATTGCATCTTCAATATCGCATCCAAAGAGCTACCACGATGCTCAGTGTAAGTGGAACGCGTGGCGCATCCCAAACGGAGTTGATCAACTCCAAATGCTTCATCCTTCTTCAGAACAAATTTTGTGATTGTTTTTGAATTGCTCCTTCATCGTTTTGGAACTCTCATGAGTGCTCAGATCAACGATTCTATACACTGTGCGAACATTTGTAATGCACGTAGTAGGATGAGCTAACAATAAGAGCCTCAAGGGCTCCTCATCTGACACATGGAGGTGGTGGATGGCTCTGAGAGAGCAACCATTTCAAGGTCTCGACACTCATGCGAAATCTGCTAAAGAAACTCCGACTCAGGGTTACCGTCGCATGGGAAAAATCTTGAAATCAGTACAACCCCTCTCCACCCCCCCCCCCCCATCCCTTCGAAAGATTCTCTCCACTACCTCTTCCCGCTACTCTCCCATAGTAGATGGTGTCCATACTGTCTTTGGAGCTACCATCTCTTGACACACTCCAAGTCCGCCCCTAAAGTGCCTTTGAAATCACCGACAAACTAAAAGGAACGAGAGGCGGGGGAGGAGTGGTAGAATTTCGAAAGAATGTATGACATTAATTTTTAAGAGAAAATACACTTTGCGATTTTTTGAAGATTTATTGCCTGATACACAGCATTTCGTTCTTTCCTAGAAGATCAGGTTCATTCACGCTTTTTTCTTGGAGGAAGTAGTAAATCTATTCAATGCGAATATCTCACTTGTAGTTCCTTCCTTGGATTTCCTTTCTGGGTTCAAACGCCCCCCCCCCCCAACTCTCGCGCCCTATGCACGAAGAGGAACAGAATAGAGAATCATACATTGCTAAACATCCACTCGATGCTTCCATCAACCAGTGAAGGGCATGTTTGAATTTGTTAATTCTGATTCCATCAACTCACTCGGGCGGCATTAGAAGAATAAGCTACCATGGTGCAAGATTCGAGCTCAAAGTCTTATGTTCGAATACGATGGCGTACGTCTGCACATTCTGAAGACGGTGATAGGTAACTAGGGCGCTTCTATCAGTTGAGGGCATTTCAGGAATAGTTTGCCAAAGATTTCCATCAGAGGCAATATCCTTGCGCGATGTTTTCTGTGTGCCATGAGCAAATGTCTTACTTTTTTCCATCACGATTTTTCTTTCACTTCCATCTCGTGCTTTCCTCCTTCAGTAGTTGACTTGGTTTTCCTTTTATATTCTATGGGTGCACTTGTATCGGAGCACGCCACGTTATTACGGTATCAAAGGTCCTAAATTGTTGAAATTAATTAAAATCTCGTTTGTATAGCAGTAACCGGATAGTTTGTTGCAGTAACACAGGCTGATGCTGTCTTGTTCGATTTTTTGTGTGGTGTATTTACAGGCGCATGTCCATGGCAGGAAGAAAGGCGATCGTATATCTAATATTAGGTTGCCCTAAAAGTCTTTGGCCATTCATCTGTATGTTGTGGAATCTCAGGGATGCTTTTTGAGCATCAGTTGTAATGCACATGTGAACCTTAGTTAATGGCCTCTTCAGTGTATTTCTGCCTAAGGATTTTGCAGCGACTTGGCTGAGAAAATCGACATTGACTGGAAGCATGTTTGGTCACTCTTGTTCTACAGCCCAGTAAACGCGTCAGTGAAGCGATGCGGCAAGAGCCCTACGTTTTGCGATGGATCTTCAGAGTGTCTTTCACGGCATGGTGAATATTTGGTTGCCGATGCCCAGAAACTCGAGAAAAAAGCTCAAAGTTGGTCGGCTTGTCACACTGAGTGACGAGTGTCTTTTGGAGTTGTTCGGAAACAGTGTGTGGGGTAACGCACCGTAGCTGACACAGCTTTTCCACAGTTCAGTCCCGCGTGAACATTTTGACTTACCGTCTGTTTCTTATTTGATCCGACTACTTTGTTGGTGGTAGCAAGGAGTGGGTTCTTCAAGCATGTCACAGCCAGAGGTTCCCCTGGCTCAGACGCGTTGAAGCAAAGATCCTAGCGTCGGTTCCAGCACTGCAACTTTGGAGGCAACTTTTAAACTTGGTTAAGCTGCAAGCGATTTGTTAATCGACAGCTCCTGCCAGCGAGCTGCATTGCTGTTGTAGTTCGATAATGTGGGTAAGCGGATGGGATCTCTGGAACCATGCTTAAAACATTAGAAAGTTCACTTCATTCAGGGAGCGACCGTCAAGGGATTTTGGAGAAAATCCAGCAAAAGCCTCCGAGCCCCTTATGGTGCACTCCGTCTCACCAGTTGTGTTCAGCAGATCCGGCTCTAACAATATACCGTCCGCATGGATTGCTGTTGATTCAAATGAAAGAGCAAGAGTTTCATGATTGGGATTACTAGAAAACGGACTTCTTCAAGTTTTTTTTTGCCTTGAAAGCTCAAGATTCCTGAGCAAATGGCATCCACAAGTCACCTGCTGAAAGGCAATGTATTGGCGATTACGATGGGGCATATGAATGAATTGCTGACTTGGCTAAAGAAGAAAAGTTGATTTGAAAAAAAAATCGACAAATGGCCAAAGACTTTTAGGACAACCTAATAAATTGGAAGACTCTAGGAAGACTGGGGCTTGGTGTATTGCTTTGAGCTGCACTCTTAGAATGCCTCCATTCTGCTTTGAGTTACCAACATATGATTGCGTTGCCTTTTCCAGATTTGAAATATTGAATGTCCACGATAGCTTCAGACTTATTCGAATATCCGCTCTGAAAGCATTAGAGGCACGCTTCGGGATTAAGCATGCTCGTCTGTTCTATCCCCAATCGTGGTAGACAGGCGAGCAAGCGTTGATGCAGTGCCCTCTTTGCATCTTGAAAGTTGGCGAGAAAGCGCTAGCAGTTCGCTTGACCCGCAATCCACACCTTCGTCCGCATGCCCCGCCTCCGGTGTAGGCTGCTATGTGATTTTGCTAGAGGAGCGCGGCCGCACTTGCGGTGCGTCGGCATTGTGGCTCACTGTCATTGGCTGAATCAAGTAGAGTTAATCTTCGTGAAACTTGTTTAAATTCCCTCTCCCCTCATTCCAAGGTAGAATGTGGCTGAAATAGGAGGGGAAATTATTCTGGCGTAACCGAGGGTTTTTTTGCTTTCTTTTTCTTTTCCACACCATTCCCACCGACAGCTTCATTATTGAACGCTATCAAACACCCATTTTAACCCAAGGCTTGCCTTCAATTAGCAATTCCAATTACGTTCAAATTGGTCTTCACCTTGGTGCTCATTTTTCTTCGAGAAACACGACTCATTTGGCGAAGCTAGGGTTACTGTGCACGCACATAGTCAAACCCATATCACATAATGAAGCCACTGTGTACTTGCCCATTGTTTCAAATATTTGTCACTACAAACTTGCAGTGTTTTGGCGTAAACATAAGCAAATGTTGATGGTGATGGTAAAGAATTTTGACCGATGGTGATTGCAATCACGTGGGTCGTGTAGTGCGGCTTTTCGTGCCACCTGCACTGCAGAACTCCAATTTTTGCTGCTGAAGGAATCTCCAGAGATGTGGGAAATATTTCGCTTACGCTTCAACACCCATCATCCAAAACTTCGTCACCCTGCAAAAAATAAATTTACTGGAGGCCAGGCGAAATGTTGCACTGCTAGCCTCATTTTTTGCTGGAATAGGTTTATTACCTAGAGTGAAGGTTAGGTGAATCAAACAGGAAAAAAAAGGCAGGCGTGTTATCTGACTTTCCCATCGCGACATTTGATTCGTGTCTTGTTTTTCCTTACTTGCAGTAATTGCGTTTTGCCTTCGTACGTTACTTGTCACTTTTCGGCCCAGGGAATAACATACACGTCTTTAGCAGATCTCCTAAAACTGTGTATTCGGAATCATTCCAATGTGAGAAGGTGGACCTGACCTCATGAAGGCATGCATGATAGAGCATCTGTAATTGCTCAGTCATGCTTTAACGTGCGCCACTTCCACTCGTGACTACAGAGGCATTTCACTGCACATCACTCTCTGGAGTTTCTTATTCTCCTTCTGGATAGAACTAGCCACCAATAGTACGAGTCTAGAGCAATGCGAACCTTTTCGAGTGGGTGTCCTATTTGCCTTGGTGGGAGGAGGTCTTCAGTTGGGATAATCAGGGAGAGATAGGCGATGAAATGGAAATGGTAGCGTTATCTGCGAAATTGAAGTGTGTCCGGTCGAGCTTTGTTCAGTGCCCCTTTTGATACCATCGATCGGTGGGGGTCGTATCGACCATGGGAGGAAGGAGTCATAACGAGATATCCTCAAAGAAGAGATAGGATCATTCTTTTGGCGGCATGTCACCTCGATCCTGAAATATCTAAAAGGAGACCATTCTCGTGTAGTGAATATTTTGGCGCTTGTAGCGCGAAAAGACAAATGTAACTCATCATCATTCCTCCCAAAGGAACAGTTCGCATGCGAAGCTTCTTTGCTGTTCTTGAGGTAGGGATAGTTTTTTGGCTTTGCTGTTGGTTTCTTCCCGTATTTTTTTTTTCGCTGGACTTACAATTCACATTTCGCTGTAAAGTTTGGGCGCCACAGTTCCTTGGCCACCCTTCCCTTCAATTTTCAAGATAGACTCGATCGCGACCCTTCCCTTTATTTTTCACGAAAATTTTCGATTGACCCTTGTTCGACATTTTTTGTAGTAATTTTGTTCTGCTGAACTCATGGTAGTTTTTTCTTCGGCTAGATCTATTAGGTTGGTTACCGGGTGTAGAACTTGCAACTAAGCACTTGCGTTCGGCAAAAATGTTTGAATTAAAACCTCAATCCAAAGCAGGGCATAACTAATGGGTAATGTCCTCCTCGTCATTGTTTACGACATGGTTCCATTTCGCAGGAAATTACCGGGTTCAGAATTTGAAAACCAAGCCCGTTATTGGAGTTCTCATTCTTCTCAATTTGTACGACGTAACATGATTCGAAACTGAGGGTTGGTTGGAGTAAAGCTCGATAGGTTGTGAAAAACTGCTGTCCTGGCAGTTTTTTTTCTCCGAGGATTTTGTGCCCGTGGATGTTCCAAGTCCTGAGCACCATATCTGAATCCACTTACGATATTGAAAGAAAGGACAAATAAGTTTTGTAGAGTAGAAGAAGTACTTTCGAATGATATATGTCGTTTCCCGGGTTATACATGTATTTAATAAATTTGGAGGCTCAAAAGAAACGCTTGATATTATGCTCCAACCTAATACTTGTAGTTCGTTCCTGTTGTTTCACAATTGCGCGACATTGCACAATCTTTCAATGTCTTTGTTTGGTCAGTCCCGCCTGGCGCTCAGCGTTGATCGTGCATTTCGCTCGAAGATTAGTGTGAGGGGTCTGCAGGTTTTTGAACGGTTCGCATTCTCCTTTCGCGGTTGTCCATTAGTGGTCTTAAGATATCTTCGCGCACCTGCTCAAAATGTCTCATTGTTCTCTATAGATTTCTTAAAAAAAAAACCCTTCATTGAAATCATTGGAAAAGCTGCTTTCATGTTGTTCCAGCTGGAATGATCCTGATACTACTGCTTTCACCTCCAAATTTTATTTCTGTGAAACATTTTATTTCTTCGAAACTTTTCGATCCGAGCTGGAGTTTTTAAGTTTGATCTGGTGGGTCTTTTAGAAATAGGGTGTTGTTGTTTGGAGTGCGGTATCACTTATATAAGATCCATTCTCTTCTTTGCAAATTACGCTTCTCATAGCAGAGTTTGCTATGAAGGAGCTGATTAAAGAAACCAACTCTGGATAATCCAAACTATTTTATCTAGCGGAATAAATTAACGTGGTGTTATGATGTTATAATAGCCTCCTGAGACGGTGTGGAACACTAGCATGAATAATGCTGTTCCCCAACTCCTTTCATAGACCCTACTCGCGGTTTCGGCGTCACATCTCGTATGAACATATGAAAGGCGCATAGATCACCTCAGAATAGGGAAACGGAGCGCATGTAAGAGGTCTGAGGCAGAGAGAAGCGTTTTCCCTGCAGTGGCTTTTGTTGTTGTTCATCGTCCGCTGGAAAAAAAAGGAATGAGTTACAGCAGTAATGATTTCCAAAAATAGCGTTATGCCACTTATCATTTCAAGGACGGCCTCCACATTCTCTGCCTTATCATATGTAAGAAAAGATTCAATGTGAGCGATTGTGTGAATACATGAGAATATCCTGAACGTTCGTGCAGCTAGCGCTGGGAATTTAAATGGAGCAAGCGGTTCTCTGCCATTTTGATTTGCATCTGGAACCTGTCAGGACGCATTATGTCACCGTGAGATGTAAACCTGATTTAGTGTGAGAAACGCTATATAGACATGCAGCTGCTTTGCTCGTTTCTGATGAACTAACAGAGCCTTGAATGAGGATTGGTGAAAAATCAGTGCTATAGGTTGCTCATAAAATAAGAAGTAAGAGCATGCATCAAAACCTTACTAAATATACTCAGTTTCATCGTGTACCGCACGACTGGGTCTCTGTCGTATGCTAGCCATCAAGCGAAATTTCTTGCTCGCTCTGTTAAAGTAAATTTTCTTTAGTATCCATTGGGAAAAACTATAGCTTTTCACCTT
>KZ345984.1:38831-64113 GCA_002352805.1 Teladorsagia circumcincta | reverse complement strand
GATGTTGGATCTGTGAACTGTCTGCAGACGGTACGTTTCAATTGGCGGGAATCTCTTGTCGGTGACTTTTTTTGACTATTAAACGTTATAAATTGCACTTGTTTGTGGTAGAGGTAGGTGCTTCTGTGCATGGGCCAAACAACTGGAACTTTTAGATTCTCCTCGTATTTTCTTTGAAGTGTGTCTGGACCAAGTTTGCGACGTACATTGAATGGAAGATTGGACAATACACTTGAATCCCAAATACACAAATTTCGGAAAGGAGGATGCACAAAAATTCCATCCTTATTCTGCTCCCACCACAGTTCGGGAAAACCGAAAGGTAGTTGGCGGAGTTTTCTTGTTTCTTCCTTGACAAGGCTTTATCACAGTTGATGATATAAATATTTAGACGATTCCTGCCCTCGAGGTTGAACCCGTTTTGAACCTCAATGTCCTTTTTGTTGTTTTCATACTCTCGCTGGTAGCTACTATACAAGCAGTGTTAGCAGTCGGTAGCTACTCAGGTAAACAGTTTATTTCTCGATTTTTTTAGTTAGTTCACAACTTTTATTTATCCATGACCAACGGCTCCAGTACTGGCGCAACTTTATTGCAGTGGTTTAACCTTCGGTCCCAGATTTATTTAACTAGATTAGTAGTACCCATTCCAATGGGCAACACTTCAAATGTCTTTCGTAACACTGCGCAGTGAAGTATGTCTACTTTCAAATCTCACCTGTTAGGCCCTGTCGAAACTTAATTACTTAAAGGCAAAAGTCAGGCTCGTGTTTGGGCATTATGGTGATTGAAACTGACTATAGAGATGGGAAATGGAACGACAATAAAGAAAAAACGAAAATAAATCGTCGACAAGGCCGAAAACGAAAGCTCGCTCCCCGGCATGAAGAAGGCCAGCTTGGGAGAGGAGCACGTCCAAACGAGTTTTCCGGATATGCCAGCTATTCCTTCGGTTGGTACGGCAATCATTTTAGCTGATTTCACACGTAATGCCAGCCATGCAATCTTGGATAGTGGACGGAGGGAGCAGGGATAGGCGGTGGGAGCGGTAAATACATGCCCTGGGGCCTTATTACGGCTCCGTTCGAGATTCTGAGCATGGCAACGTCTTTTTCGGTGCGTAGCCATGCACAGAAACGACAAAAAGGCTTGGTTTGGTCCCCTGAGCCTGACTTGTGGCTTTAAGCGCATACGGTTCAACTTAACTTCATGTGTAAGTACTAGCAAAAGCCATTCGTTCCTAGTTCTCGCGAAATGCCGATACATGGTTGCTCCAAAACTCGACGAAGATGTTGATCCGATGCATCGTTCAGCTTCACTGACCAGTCTTACGTGACTGACGAGCGCGTAACCCATTTTAATTCTTTAATTCACTGCCGATCAACCAACGTAATTTGAGGAGAAGCTAAACTAGTGTTCCTCTTGAAAGGGGCTTCTTTTTGACCGCAAAAATCGTACCAGAGTCTGCTAATCATTCCTTGTTTTCATATGTCATCAGTTCTTTCATTGATCCCAATGAACCACCAGCCATCCCATTGAACTTAACTTGTGAGGGCGCTTCCATAATCAGTCATCCGATCGTGCGATCGCACGATTGGTGCGCACCTACCCGGACAGCACTTGCCTGCGTCTAGTGGTAATTTGGAAGTCTAAGTTTGGAGTGTTATGTTGTTCGGAAAGTGGTGCTGGTTTCTTGTACACACGTTTGCACTGAATCTCGTGGAAACAGCCATCGTGACAAAGTGGCGCCAACCGGGGCCCAGATGGTGCCAACGTCAAAAATTAATATTATGTCGTAATCAAGGCATCGAGTTGCTCCTATAGGCGAAGTTCCGACGAAAAATAAAATTTAGAGATTTCGGGACAGTAGCAGAATGATAGAGGATTAGGATAGATGTAATAGTGCTTATATTCGGAATCAGGACACCATGTGACCCCTATGTAAAAGTTTACACTGAATTTGGTGAAAACAGGTGGCGCCAAAGGCGCGAACGCTAGAAATGGGTGTCTTATCCGTAATCAGGACCCTCGATAACCAACGTAGGAAGAGTTCAGCGGAAAAATGACTCATCTCACCTCCCACCATGGTTGCGATAGTGCAATAGTGCCGGGCACTCTATGAAGATCGGAGCTGCGAAGTTCGAACCTTTGTTACTTGAAACCATATTTACATATCTGCTAGTTAATGCACACGCGGCGGTCCTTTTTCTTCTCGTCTCAGAACTTAGTTCAGACCTAATAAGTTTCAGCTCGACTGCTACTTTCTATTTACCGGAGTGAAATAAGGTTCAGGAGTTAGCATTGCCTTTTTGATCAAACTCTTCAGCTCCTCTCTCCAGGTCAGAGTAACTCACCGATGTATGGCGACTTCGAGGCTCAAAGACATTGGATGGAAGTTACACTTCATCTCCCAGCAAATCAATGGTTTGTATACTTTGGCAAGCACCTACAGTGCTTGTTATTCAAATAATCTTTGAAATTTTCCCAAGCTTCCATTTTTACTAGTGTAAGTATTATAGCTATTTCAAAGGTATGTGAACAGCACTGATAACGATTTGTTGTATTGGGGTCTCGATTATCCGCCTCTCACTGCCTATCATAGCTACTTCATGGGTATCTTGTGAGTTTTGATGCTTCAGTCTTTTGAGCTTTTCTATTTATGAATTCGTGTTCTTGTCAGATAGCATGCCTATGAAAAAATGTCGCTCATTTCCAGTTCGGATTTCTTGAATCCAGCTTGGGTGGCGCTTCATTCCTCCAGAGGAATTCAAGACAAGTTCCACAAAATGTTTATGCGCCTAACGGCCATTTTGCCTTTCCACTTTATTTATGTGCCTGCTATGGTTTATTTCGTGTATTATGAAGTGAAATCAAAAGAATTGTCAACGGTGGGTTGCGAATCAAGTAATCGTAATTCTTTTTGTAAATGTTTTTCTTGTAGAATTCCTTATTGTCGCTAACTATACTCTATCCAGGCTTAATCGTGATAGATAACGCCCATTTTCAGTGAGTTTTTTCTTTCAAAGTTCTTGTATCATTTTTTCGCAAAACAAGATATGATGAGAAATATTGCTGATTGAGCCCATTCGATTTCTATCCAACCGGGTACAGTGTGACCCATCAGCAGTCCACACCGTACCACTGTGGCTCCACCTGGAGAATTCGTCTCGTTCACGTCATAGGTTTGCTTTGAACCACAAGTCAAGATGATGTGGGAGCTTTGTTTGGCTAAACTTTCGGGCTTGTTGCCTTCGTGGAGCCTGGAAAGTCAATGATCAAGCCTACCGGAGGCACCATTTGACTTCGAAATGGTCCCTGTAGACTAGAAGCGCTCAGGACGCGTCGTAAAACAAGCAGCAGTGGATCCATTTTAAAAGTACTTCATACTGTAGTTTAGAAAGAAATTTTGCTGAGACCATCGCCAGACTCACTCACCTTGTTGTTGACTTTTTACCATACGATCCAAGTACATTATCCGATTCCGACTGTAATATTTTTTGTCACCAGTAAACAGATTGAAAGGTTAATAGCTGTTGATGTAAACAAAATGGAACAAACGGTACACGCACGACAGTGGTAGAGAATAGGTAAATTTCTTAGGCTTGTATTTTTGAAGTATTGTGTTTGCAATTGAGAGTGCAACAGAGTGGATCCAAGTTGTGCTGCCAGATTCGATCGAATTTCGCTCTGGCTTACTAAGTCTTACATCATCCCTGGGTCGGTTAGTGGATTCAGACTCGTCTTAGAGGATCTGGGAAGCTGGGATGGTTTGCCTCCGCGAGTCCTTTCATGAGCCAGATCGCATTCGCATGCCACTGACATTCTGAATGGAAATTGAGTGTGTTGCGCATTTCAAAAGGGTATTGATGAGCGCCTAATATTCAGTGCTTCTGCTGCTGTTGGTGCAGTCGGTTGTCGAGAAGGCACAAGTTATGGCTGTGGTACGGTGTGTGGTAGTCGTGCTGGTTAGGGTGATAAACTTCGAAGAATAGAATAGATGCTGGGTAATTCTTGATATTGCCACTTCAATAGTAACGGCTGTACCTACATTCTTTAGCTAGTACTGTGCGTTCTGAGTAAGGGGGATATTGTACAACGGCGTGGCCATGGTCGAAAGTGTTCTGTGTTGCTCATAAGCAACCGTCTTTGATACTAGGTCATACAACTAAGGAATGTTATTTTTAGGTACAATAGCGTTTCTTTGGGATTATTTCTCGTCTCTTTTCTTTTCCTCGTAAACCGAAAATTTCTGCTTGGTTCACTCTCTTTTGTGCTTGCTTTGAACTACAAGCAGATGGAACTTTATCACGCGCTTCCTATATTCACGTTCATACTTTCACGGTGCCTGAAGAGACCTGTATGGGCCAACTATCTCGGAAGGTTTGTTTTTAAGATATTCTGTATGGTTGCATAATGAATTTGATGAGTCTTGCCTCATTGTTTGAGAATGTCGACTAGGCCTTTTAGTACTCTTTTGCTGACGAAAGTGGCCACTACTGTTGTGCTAACCTTCGCAATTATCTGGCTGCCTTTCATTTACCATGGCTCTCAAAGCGTCCTAGCCGTGCTTGGACGAGTTTTCCCATTCTATCGTGGGCTCTATGAGGTAAGTCTGAAATTTAATGGTGGTTGAGGAACTAGCAACAATCGTTCAGTATTTTTCTCTTTTTCTTTCTTTTCTATGTGTGGGACCATATCAGACAAATCTTGCTGCATATTTGTATGCTCTTATAGGATAAAGTCGCTAGTGTATGGTGTGCATTTTCCTTCATTTTGCGAATGAACACTTATTTTTCTGTGGCCACGCAAATAAAAATCAGGTGCGGTTCTCAAATAGCTATGTTTGCAAGGTTTTATCCTAAAAACTGCTCATCAGATGCCGTGATACCGCCTCTTTCAGCGCCATATCCGTTCTTCTAGTCGCTCTTCCTTCACTGTTAGTTTTGTTTCTGAGACCAACAACGAAGAATTTTATATTGAGCTTGTTTATCACTTCACTTGCCTTTTTCCTGTTTTCCTTTCAAGTTCACGAGAAGTCGATACTACTAGCAGCAGTGTAAGTACTTTGAAGTCTGTAGATTTCTGGTCTTCTGTCTGGTCATACACCAGAAGTGAAAATTACCATTCTTTAGTGGTTTTTTAGACCAGCGCTATTACTGCTTCCAGACTACCAAGTACCAGTCGTGTGGTTCCTTCACATCTCAAACACAAGGTAGACACTCTTATTCCGAGACTACTTATAGCAATTTGCTTCCCATTGTCAACAAAGTTATCAGCTTTCAAAGCTCTTGAGCTCCATCGGAATGTGATTTTTTGCGGAATAAGTCGCGTTGACGTCAGGATTCAATTGAGCTTGGTTCCACTGACTAATTACGCACCGCATTTGCTTTTAGTCGCTCGTTCACTAGGCCACAGCTCCGATGTGTTTAGTGGTGTGGGATTATGGCTTTTGTCTTGGTCGGAGTTCCGTACCCGTACTTTATTCAGCGCTTTCATATCATGACTAAATACATTTAGAACAACGGGAAGAAATACGAGCTCGAAGAAGTTTAAGTAGTATTAAACTATTAGACAGCACACGCGGTCCTGTTGGATCTATGAATCCCTGCTCGCTTTTTTGTGAAATATACCTTCTCATTTCCAGTTTGTTTTCACTTTGTCTGAAGGATGGTACAGGATCAGTGTTAGCTTTCTTCATCGCATATTACGTCCTATGCTTTTCCATAACGAAGTTCACTGGAAAGCTTGTGAGTGTTTTCTCTCTTTGTAGAATTCCCGGTTGTTGTTTCCAGAACACGCGTCTTTGTAGTGCTTTCCCACACACAAGGTAATCGCTGTTACAGCAGCAACGCATTGCTCTTCAAATACGACGGCACTGTGTCTCTGAATTCTCGAAAAGAGGTCGTGCTTGATCAAAAATATCCTAGTTCCTAACAAGGGCAGGCTTTTGACTTTCATGGGACATTGGTTGAAAACCTAGGTCAATCGATAGGGTCAAACATTTTATGGGGACGAAAATGTTAAAAGAACGCCCTTCTTCCTTTCCCTCCACTCTCACTGAAAGGTGCTATAGTATGTTTTTAATCAGATCAGTTACTTAAAGCAACAGTCTCAGCAGGGTCGAAGTGGGCGTGGCGTACAGGAGCGCATCTCTTCTTGCCAGCCGTGGTGATTCGTTCACGATCACGATTTGCATCGCGAATCGACTTCAAATAGTCCCTGTGGTTCCAAAACGATCGCAGAAGTTGATACACGATGCAAATAGTGATCGTGAACGAATCTCCATGGCTGGTAAGAGGAGGTGCGCGCCTTTACGCCACGCCCACTTCGACCCGTCTGAGACTGTTGCTCTAAGGAAGGAATCGTGGGTCGAAGTGCGTGCCAAACCTTCCAACTTGTTCAGGTCACTTCCAAGTAGAACAACACTTGTAACAAGTACAAGCCAAAGCTCAAGTATATAATTTGACCACCGCACAGTTCTCGTGATCCGATCTGATTTGATAGTTGAACTTTCACTAAAATGTCACGTTTTCAGCAACACGTCTGCTTTCATCTCTCATGCCTAACTGCTCTGGTAATCTGTGTAGCCGAGTGGACACTCACTCCGCCTCAACGATACCCTCATATATTTCCTCTCCTGAACGCTGTGTACAGCTGCTCTCATTTTCTTCTCTTTATGACCTATTTCTATGTTGAAATGGTTTGCAATGAATACAAAGCTTTCATGAGAAAGAATGTTTGAAATTTTGGTCTTTCTTTTTCCTCTGTTTTCTGTGATCCTCAACGGGAATATACGCTTAATAAATTTATTCCGTGAACTTGATTCGGTTCGAGGAAGTCGTATATCGCGAATATCTTATAGCATAAACTAATGCTTTTGTGGCAATCGTTTGAATTGTTTCCTTTTATAATATATTTGTTGTGAGATAGGTGAAACTGGTTTATTTTGGTCAAAGTATCATGATTTGGGGCTGTAATTGAGAAATAACGAGACCGGTCTTGAACACTCGTCCGCATCAGTTTTTGCTTGGCAGTTAAACCAAATGTGATATGGGAAACGAGAGATTTCTGATCTTTACGTGACTTTTCAGAGCAGGGAACTGTAGCAGTTTGAGTAAGCATTCTTTTGCGTTCTAGTTCATGTGTGCGATGTCTTCCTCTCGTTTTACGCCTTCTTATCAATGGCATGGTCAGCGGGTGGCGTGGTTTTTCATCGCAGAGCACATCGTTCGATCATTTTTCCTACGCTGCAGCTTTAGCTTTCTCGTGTAGATGATTGCAAACGGCTTTTTAATACGAGTGCCGGAGTGCAATCCGATTTTATTTTATCATACTGTGTGCATAGCCTTTTTTCACCATGAAATCTGTAGATTATAGATCTTTTGTGCTCTAATGTGAAGCAAATGTTCTAACTATTGATGTTTGGTTCTCAATTTGATGGAAATGCTTCACAGAAATGCTTCACATGTATTGCTGAATAAGTTTCATTTCGAAATTATTCTCATTTCCCATATGCCTTTCAGGTATGAAAGTTGATGTCGATCACATATTCTCTGAATGGGAATTAGGGGAAGAAACAAGAACCTCTAACTTGGATCGTGCTATGTTACGTACTCCGCTCAAGTTAGTGCTTCTTCACTAATAGCTCAAAATAAGGCAAAGAAAGATTTATAGAGGCTTCGATCACCATCTGTCACTTCATTCTTTTATGGAACCTCATTCCGCCTTTCCTTAAGACCGAAAGCACTTGCTGATCTTTTTTTGCAGCGAGTTGTATCAAGTATCAAGTTTCACTTGATATATAAGTTCTCATGTATCTCTGCAACAATGTGAAATAATCAATTGGTAAAGTAGTTGTGAAAACAGTGGGAGGGGAACAAAGAGAGGACGTCACTTGCCATTACCACACTTCCGCACATTTCTGTGGGCCTACGATTTCACCACATCACGTTTATAATTAGACCATCATATTTTCCATCGTCATGGTCGTCATAATGGTCGTGTTACCCACGCAGCATTTAAATAAAAGGTGTAGTCTCATTTGTCAGTTGACCCTGGAGAGATGGTGGTTGGGTTGTTTTGTGCGGGATTCGATCTACATTCCATAGATCGATAGCGGCGCCAATCGTCATATTCCCGTAATTCCGACCGGTACGGTGATCGACTCTTCGCTCATCACTTTCATTGCTCGATCCATATGTTTTCTGCCATCATTCGTCAGTTATAGTGTGTTTGAATAAAAGTGTACTATCAGTAAATGACCCTAAAGTAGTGGATAGATCAAGTTTTACGTGGAATTTGTTGTGCATGTGCGTGTGTGTGGTAGCGGCAGCAGTCAATATACGCTTCAGCCCGCTTGTGTGAACCCATCACCTTCAATTCATCTTTTTTAATCGTTTGATCCATATATTTTCCATTGTTTCCTCTTCATCATCCACTCCTCCCAGTAATAATGGAGTCGCTCTTCTTTGGAAGGCGCTGCTCATATGCGGACGTATTTATTAATCAGTGGTCTTTGATATTTTCTCTCTGTACATTATGACACATTTTCGTATTACAATTCACAATACATTCTTTTGCTCGGCTTTTTTTTTTATTTTTCTCCTTTATTGCTTTTCTTTCCCTTTTCGCAGTGGAGTCGAATTATCGCTGATTTTGTTCGTTCATTTACCTTTCAGCTAAGCCCGAACATTCTATGAATTTCAGAATGTCGGTGTTAGAACAGCTGAAAAAGGTGACAACGGTCGTGGCCGACTCTGGAGATTTCAACTGTTAGTGATTCTCTGCTACAAGTTTCATCTTGTTGGAAAATTTAATTCCTCTTTCTCTCATATTGTGCTTTTCCCTTTAGCCGTGAAGGAATTCAAGCCTACTGATGCAACCACGAATCCTTCTCTTATTCTTGGGGCTTCAAAAATGGAAAAGTATGCTCCACTTATGCAGGAAGCGGTAGCTTATGCTAAGGAGCATGGGGCAGGAAAGACACCGGAACAGGTACATTTGTGTAAAATCCTCGTTCCGCTTTGTACGTAGCTATCACTGTTCAGGTCCTAGAGCTCGCGATGGATAGGTTGTTCGTAGTTTTTGGAAAGGAAATTCTCAAGATCATTCCTGGTCGCGTCTCAACAGAAGTCGATGCTAAGTAGGTTTTGGCTCTTGTTGTCTTTCACTAGTATACAATTTTGTGAGTTATGATTTTCATATCATACAAAAGGCCTTTCTCCCACTGTGAAAACGAGCGTGTAGCGCGTGTACTTCGCTGAGACAGAATAAGATGTTTTCGCTTCCCAGCACAAAACTTTTTCTTGCGGGACCTCAAGTCTACTCATGACCACTGTGGGCCTGGAGCACCCGAACCGGAAAAGTTTGGTGTGATGGGTTCCTTACCCGGATTTAGCATGAGGCCGATGTCAGACTTTGCGAATCGCTCGATCAGCAAAGTCTGACAGCGGTCTGAGGTCATCGCGCGTCGTCGCCCTAGTGTGTGCTGATACAACAACCCACAGAATCGCGGTGCACCACGCACCACGAAGCATTCCTTTCCCGACGCCCAACTCCGTATGCGAGTCTTCGTGACGTCGTACGGAAGCTTTCTGTGCCTTTGTCGAAAAGTGGGGGGGGGGGTACACTTCCGAAAAATATCACATTCCGTTCAGCTTTTTATCTATCAAAATCCCTGCCGTGCTTTTTATGTCCTCCCATGTCAAGCTCTCATGCTCGTGGTTATGCAGCTATTATTAAGTACTTTGTTTAGATTATCTTTCGATACCAAGGCATCCATTGACAAAGCGCTGTCTTTGATTGATCAATACGAGAAGCTCGGTATCTCGAAGGAACGCGTTCTGATTAAACTGGCGTCCACGTGGGAAGGTATACAAGCAGCCAAGTAGGTTTTCACCGTTATGAAATGTTCATTTTAACTAGGTTAATCAGAAAATACTCATTCGCTTGCTAAGATTCTTTATGTGCAATTTCGAATGAGTTCTAAACCAAATACGCTTGTTTGTTTGCATAACTAGTTCCGTTTTCCGTTTTAGTTGTGTTAGCACCTGTCTGCAAATCTCAAATCATTTATTTGCTCGAGGTGCGGGAAGCTGCTTTTTTCCACTCCACACAAAAAGTGCTATTTGTAATCCCTAGAACTGCTTCACAAAGCTTATTGTATGAATATCGAGTTTTTGGAGAGACATATGCCTTTCAAAGCCTTACTTTGCCACCAGTTTGGACTGCTGAGGGGAGCCAAAGGACGCGCATGGCGAAGTACGCCGTGCGGCGGCCACGTATTAGAGGAGAAGTCGAAGTCAAGGAAGGGAAAGTTTGCCTAATAGAAAGGGTTTTCAGGCTTCTTGAATTTTCGTCTATGGTCCTGTCACGAATGGTGGAGAGCACAGACGATTAGATGCAAAAAGTATAACTGCAAAGCAGCGAAAGGTTCTAGAGGGGCTTAGAAAGAACGTGAGGGTGCTATACGTACGCTGATGGCGATAAAGCAGAAATTCGTTAAACAAACGCGAAAAGGGGATCCCTTGTGTGGCCGCTGTTTGGGGCTCACGGACGGCAGCTGCTAAAGCCGATGTCAGACTTTGCGAATTGCGCGATTCGCAAAGTCTGACATCGGTCTAAGAAGGCGTACGTATGATCGAGTTTACCGCAACGCGTTTGGTGGCATAATGTTGAACCATGCTCCAGTCGGTTTGCTCCAGTCTTGCCGCTGCTGGCAACACAACTCGTCCAAATCACCAACTGAACTAGTGGGTGTACGTCTTCTGAAATGGAGTGCTCCCGAAGTCTTCCTCAGCAGCCAGTTCACCTCTTGTCGAAAGCGCTACTCCCGAGAAACTCTTCCGTATGGCGCGAATGCTTCCTCGATGGATTTCGTTTTATCGTAATCACTTCCTTTGAGTCGCATTTTCAGGGTCTTGGAAGCGCAACATGGTGTTCATTGTAACATGACTCTGCTGTTCAACTTTGAGCAAGCAGTTGCATGTGCCGAAGCAAATGTGACACTTATTTCACCCTTTGTTGGGAGAATCATGGATTGGTATGTCAAGAACACCGACAAAAAGAAGTACGACCGTCGTGATGATCCGGGAGTTAAGGTAGCCCTTTTCCATGGGGTGTCCTCTTCTTGCATCGCGTTCAAAAGGCTTTCTTCATCTCAGCTACTCAAAATGTTTAGAGTGTAACACGTATTTACAACTATTACAAGAAACACGGATACAAAACTCAGGTCATGGCCGCGTCATTCAGAAATACGGAAGAAATTAAAGGCTTAATGGGTTGTGATCTGCTTACGATCAGGTTCGTTTTCAACAGCTATTGAAGGAGCAGTCATTACACAAGCCTCAACCATTTAGCCCTGGACTGTTGCAACAGCTTTCACAAGATGATGAAGCGGTTCCCGTTGCTCTCAAGAGCTCAGATGGTAAGAATCTTATCGTTGTTTTCTACTTTTTTTTAGCATCAGCCTGTGAGAAGTGATAGATCCATGGACCTTTTCCGTGCTCGTTGAATGTCCAGTGCGCTATGATATCATGGCATGACAGTGGATGAATAGTTGATGAATGGCGTGAATACTTGGATAAAAAACATTGCGGAGATATCGCACAGGTCACAAGACCGTGACGTGTTACACATTGCCTGAACAACCTGTGGAGCCTCAGGCAGCTCTAAAATTTAGCTGATATCGTTGAGATGTGAAAGCAGAGGTGCCACGCGAAAAATAGGAGACACGGACCCATTTTCGGGTTTTTTGTCAGAAAGGGAACGAGTTTACCGTTAGTGTAGAGGTGGTTTGGGTGAGTATGAACACTGGCTCGGCAATCGTAGGGAGTTGTTGCTTCGATGGCCGAGACAACAGCGCAAATGGAAAGGGAAACGAGTGGTAACAGTTCCATTTCAAATACATTGCTATTATCATCCCTTTCAATTGCTGGCGATGGGGCCGTCAGAGAATCAGGGGGACTTCCCAGGCGTCTCCTATCATGCTGTTGATTGCCTAGTCACCTCATATATGTATAAGGCTTAGGTCCTAATCACTGCATTGTAAAGCTCAGTTCCTAACCACTTCAATATAAGCTCAGGTGGGAGGGGAAGGAATGAAAACGGTCGCTATGGTCATCAGCTAATTTAAGACTAGTCATACGGGGACAAAACAACTGCTAAGAGACCTAAGGTCTCATTAAGTGAAGAGCTGGCATTCTGTAGAGTGAAAAAGAAAAATTTTTTGAGTTGTCCTTCGATTTCGATAAGCTACTCAAAGGCAGGCCCCGGGATAAGCATCTGTAGTGGAAAGGATACGCGAAGGAAATTGTAGTGTAGAGCGTGTGACGCTCGTCGCACAAAATTGGAGGTATTCGTTGGGGGGCTGCAACAACCGACCCTCGTTGCAACTCTCCCCAACCAGGGCAACTGTCCATTGGACAAAGTCCAAGGGGGGGGGGTCGTATTTGGCCAACTGAAGGGGGAGTCGTGTTCGCGAAGGTCAACGTCGCGATATATAGGAGAGAGGCATAACATCCGAGTGCTTCTCCAACAGGTAACCACAAGCGAGTGCATGGCGCACTTTAGAGCAGAAAAATTCACTGAAGAAGTGTCCATATTTGACTGTTCACGTACACAAAGATGCTCTCACGGAAAACCTATGTCTTCAAACTGACCCTAACTTAGCAGAAGAGTGACCACTTGGGTAGATTGACCGCTAAAGGCTTACAAGAAAAGTTTGGGAAAAAATACTTGCCTGTCGGCGATTTCTCGAAAAGTGTTCAGTACATTTTATGAAGCACAAAGTTTGTGCGACGTCACAGTATCATTATTCCCCATAAAATTGAGTTTGAAGAGGGTTGTGATTGTTCGGTTGAAAACTCGCGTTTTCAGGAGAGCACCTCCGAAAATACATGAAAAAAACGGTCCAACGGGGCGTTTTTTCGAAGGGGACCATTTGGAATTGACATCAAGTATTCGTTGGAAAGCACTAACCTTCTAGTTTCTTCTAGGGGGACAAGGATTGGAAACAGTCGAGAACGAAAAAAGTTATAACATTTCAAAGCCAAAAAGCCAGCGCTCTGCGAAAAATCGGTCCGCGATTTCCCCAAAACGGTCCAACGGTGCGATTTTTTGTAGAAAGGAGACTCTGCAAAAGCTAGAGCACTTTTTAGAAAGACAACAATTTGGACTTTCAGAATTTTCATACCGCTCTTCTCACTTTCATGTATGAAGAAAATTAGAACCTTCCAAACGAGGAAGTGCACATTTCTGCGAATTTTTGTTTCTCTATCCTATAACTAACACAGATTTGAAGATACTGCACAAACATGGTAACTTTCTAAAACTAGTGTTCTCGTAGATTACAAAACTTCTTAGTTTCTGAAAAATATTAAGTTGAACAGAAATGCACTTAATTGAAAATTAGTAGTCAGCCTCGATCTATCCAGCGCCGGGCCGAGGGGAAGATTGTGCGCGCCAATGCGAACCCGATGCTACGGCGCTCAATCTGGGGCCGTAAGGTGTGCTCTCCTGTTCGGGGCAGGGTCCCCATCCCGGTAAGGTATGCTCTCCCCGAAAGTTTCGTGGACGCCATAGTCGAGGAGATCCGAATCGGGGGCCCCCAGCCCCGAAGAGCCCCTGTATGGCTCACTCCCTTAGGACGCCCTGCGAGCATACTCTACGGCTGCTTTCGGGGACGCCATAGTCGGGGTGACCCGAACGGAAGAGGTATGCTCTCCTTTCGGGGCAGGGTCCCCATCCCGGTAAGGTATGCTTCCCCGAAAATTTCGTGGACGCCATAGTCGAGGAGATCCGAATCGGGGGCCCCCAGCCCCGAAGAGCCCCTGTATGGCTCACCCCCCTAGGACGCCCTGCGAGCATACCCTACGGCTGCTTTCGGGGACGCCCTAGTCGGAGTGACCCGAACGGAAGAGGTATGCTCTCCTGTTGGGCCGGGACCCGGAACGTCCCAGCCCCGAACAGGAGAGCATACCTTACGGCCCCTTGTGTAACGCTCGATGTTGTAGTACGCAAACATACACAAACACCAATGTACAGTACACCAAGTGATTAGGGGGGTGTCGTATCGGGACTCGCTAAAAGGAGGGGTCGTAAATTTCTTGAAATTGGTCCAACGTGACGGTTGACCCTGTTCCCACCTCATCCCCTCCCCTCCGTCGGTGTGGAGATCAGCGCGCTCTTTGAGGCCGGGTGAGCAAGCCCCACCTAAGGGATGGGTCCCCTAAACTCTGCGTCTCTACTCTGTTGATGACGCAACTCTCGTGGTTAAGAATAGGGGAAGAGTCCAGAGTTGCGGAGTTTTGGGGACCCATCCCCTAGTTGGGGCTTACTGCACCTGGCCCCTGGAACGACGTCTCTCTCGCGTGTTCTTTCTTCTCTGATCGCTTTGTCTTGCTACATCCGACTTTGCTGAAGGAGCTCTTATTTTTAGGGTTTCCATTGGCTTCTCTTGTTTTCCTCTCCTTTTTTTCTATTCATTCCGCAGCTCATCCATCACTATGATGTGCTCTTAGACACCAGTTTTATTCGAGGGCCTGCCTTCACACCCTAGTCCATTGCACTATCTTCAAAATTCGAAATCATCGTCATCGATGGCGAGCTATCGTGATTACTTCCGTTTGAGGTGGCAGTAACTTCTTCGGTCACTGGTGTGCAGATTCCTACTTAGCGTGGTTCTGATTGTCAAATCCTTGGTGACTTGCAGCTAACAACGACAGTGTTGCTGTGGTCCCACCATGCTGCGCATCATCGTCTCGAATATCTCAGCATTCGCGAGCTGTTAGAGCGAGGGTGGAGTTTATCGGAGTGGGAAGACCCAATTGTTCCTGTGGATTTAGGGCTGAAAATGAACACAGGCATGGGTATTGCACTGTCGACTCAAGGCGACATGGTGATCCCGTGATACAGTAAAACTTGACACCGCGCATGTGTTCAGAAAGCGCTCATTTTGGATTTTGGAAGTGAAGAGCTTGGAGAACTTCGAATGACGACATACTCATGTATACCTCCTCCTTTCGGCAGCGCGAGCATCATCGGTTTTGTAATCTCTTTCACCTCTTATGTGTCGTGGGTGTGCGGAATTTTACTACCAATCCCGTGAACTTCTCTTTCCTTATCGATGAGTGTGATCTCTGCACTCGCTAACTCCTAGTCCTACTCTGGAAACGGGTCGTTTGTTTGAAGAAAGGAGATCTCACTCCATCATTGGAAGAACTATCATAACTTGGATGCAGAGTCAGTAGTCACGTTCGCACTTTTTTTAAGGTTTTGCGACCCCTCTCTCTCGAAGGGGGTCTCGCTGCGACTCCCCACCACCACCGTCAGTTTAAGGATGCTCCCCTATTACGACTCCTTTTCTTCTTCTCCAACTGCCACCCTCACCATGGCTGTCTATTGTATTTGATTCTGAGACCAGTCGACACACCTCAACCCCGCACACTTTCTCCTCCGAAACGACCGTAAGTTGTTATCATGAAGCGCCACCAGTTTATTTTATTTCACTGCTTCCACCACTTTCGTCTATTTCATGCCTTTCTCCGAACGCAACCCTCTTTAAGACCTCCATCCACCTCCGTTCCGACTACAACAATCTTGCTCAACCCCAAAATGCGGCCCCACTCCCCTTTTCCGAAATCACGTTTGCGACCCCTCGTTCGAGGGTTGACCTTACTTGGATGGTCGCACACTGAAGAATAGATCACATCCATGTTTTGAAGGTGATTTCACTTTCAAATATTGTTTGATATGCGTTGGCACACGGATTCCTATGATTTACACAAACCCAGCGCGAGAATCTCTCAAAATGCGAAGGATGAGTTAAGACTTCATCTAATAAACAGATGTTACACCTCGTAACTAAGCGAACAAATTTTTGGAAGTAGCGAAATGACCTTGCTTGATAGGAAGAAAACTCACCCCAGGATGAAAATCGGTCGAGGAAGCGACAAAGGCGCGTCTAGGATTTTTGCTGTTCAGTCATGCTCTCCCGCGGGAAGATTCACTTTCGCCACCCACGAGCCGTCTGTGATTGCCGCGCGTACATTCACTCTCGACATTACTATCGCACAACAGTGAGCCATGGTCGAGGAATTCCTCGACCGTTATTCACCCTGGGTAGATCCAATCCATCTTCTGGATGCTGCTATAGTCTCCCACTCAGTCACTGCTCTATGTTGTGGATATTGTTGACTTCGTGCTCCGTCACTCCTACCTTTCTTGAGAGGACCATAACGCTTAAACATTCCAGCTTATCTGTAGCGGAAAAAGGATGTACTATTTCATTGGTCAAAATTTCCTCAAAATATTGATCTTTGAAATGTTCAGATTCATGATTTTTCTCTGCTTCCATTCCAAGTACTCGTTTCAGCAGCAGGAATGGATATACCACGTGTCACAGTCGATGAGAAGACATTCCGATGGGCCATGAATGAGGACGCGATGGCTACCGACAAGCTTGCTGAAGGCATTCGCAACTTCAACAAGGATGCTCGCGCACTTGAAAGCATTGTTAAGAAAATGCTTTAAGCTGTGATTCCATGCTTGCATACTTGAAGTAGTCTTTCTTGTAGTAGTTTTAGTTTTAGGAAGAGGCTTTTCATTTTATTATATCGTATGGCCCGGTTTTATTATATTTGAGCTAGTAGTTCAGGTGGATTATATTTGTGCGGGGCAAATGCTGTGTTATTTCCTCCCATTCCATTTTTGATGGTTTGGTTCTCGGATAAGTGATGGAGTTGGTAATCCAGTGATTTAATGTACTTGACGCTCAGTGTAATCACTTACATACATGAAGTTGGGTTAATAAATATTTCGACAGTGGTGGGAGATTATCGCACAAAGGAGTGCACCTTGAGTTCGTGAACTTCGAGGGACCATAAGCCTCGCATTGCGCTCCCGTACCAACTCGTACCTCGACAGGTATGAAGTTTTGTGCTCTCTTTCACCAATTCTGAAATTAATGGCACCTATATCTTACCGGTATCTTATGACATTTTGTAATCATCCATGTGGGTGGAGTATATTTAGCGGTTTCACTCGATCTGTTGCGACAGAGCGGCGTGGGAAAGGGATCGGGATAGTCCAGGGCGCATATGTAGCACGGCCCTGACAGGGATGGGTGCCCATCCACAGGATGAATTGCCGACGTTTATCTTCAGTGCTTGAACAGGGTGTTCTGATTACGGAATTACTACCCACTCCAGGGACGATAATCCAGTTCTGAAGAATCATACCTGGATGTGGCCTACTGCACACGGTTTCACAAGGGGATCTTTTAGGGCGAGCCGCGCTTTTTGCAAACGGTTTCCTGCATATTGTAGGGACGTATGTATGGACTCCAAACCATGTGTCATTTTCGCTGAGCGGTTTTAGTAGTACCAGAAAATTGAAGAATGTTACACCTAATGTTTCAATCCCCCTTGGCTTCGAAATGCTCCTGACGATCAATAGGACATCCGATTTTGACATTTAGCGCTATTGCGCAACCCGTTGGCGCCAACTCTTTGCAATATTTAGTTGCCACAAGGATCGAACCATTAACGGTACCATATGCTTCTTTTTAGGTATTGCTAAAACCGTTGAGCGAAATTGAAACATGGTTTTGTGTTTCCTACATGCGTCCCTACAATATGTAAACAACCGTCTTGGAAAAACGCGGCTTGACCTGAAAGACCCCTTGTCAGTAGCATGGCAGTTCAGGCGGTAGGCATCGCAGCAAAGACGATGTGAAGTTCATTGTTGAGGCGGCCAGTAAGCTTGTTTCTCAGTACGGCCGCAGGTTCTGATACACGGTACTGCTGCGAAGATCCTCTAGACGAATGCCATACTCAGTGCTACAGGGTGAAAGCCGGTCAAGGATTGTCGATGACTCGTCGAGGATTTCCGCCTTTCAGTCACGCTCTCCCGCGCAACATTCATTATCGCCACTCGCGAGCTTTCTGTGCTCTCCGCGCGTACATTCACTCTCGATTCTATTCTCACACAGCGAGCCAAGGTCGAGGATTTCCTTGACTGTCATTCATTCTGCTATGCCACAGCAAAGGGTCCTCATCACCAGGTATGGTGGTAAATAGCTTCAAGTGGTATATGACTCGGAGGGCATCAGTTAAGAAGTGGGAACGAATGTCCTCGAAGCTCGCGGGAGAGCACTAGTTTAGAAGTGGAAACGAATTTCCTGGAAGCTCGCGCCATCACAGAATTGGGGATGGTCTAATCGGTAGGACACGAAAATCGCACTCATTTTGTGAGAGACACAGGATGCACACACCACATTACCACATTCGTTTGTCGCGCGCGCCCGCGGCGCGAGTTTCAAGCGCTTTTGCTGTTAAAAAGTGTCCTATTCGTGCCCTCCACGTCAATATCAGACTGAACCCTGGCATCAGGCCGATTTCAAAAATTTTCGATTTCCTCTTAGTCGGTACGACCTCATACCATTACCATCAGCCTTGAAGGGGCTTGGGATAAGGGGAGGAAGGGGAGGCTGTTGTAAGGGGAGGTTCCCCTTACAACAACCTCCTCTTTCTCCACACTAGATCACCACCCTCACCACCATAGTCGCTTATGAAGCCTTTTTTTCTGGGACCAGTCTCTGAGAAACACTCCAGCTCCGCCTACATTTTCTCTCCGAAGCTCCGTCGAGCAGGGGGCGCAGGTAATGGTAAGAAAGTTAAAGATGAACCAATCGCTGCACCACCTGCTACCTTTTACTTTCATTTTCGTCGGTGACTTTTTGCAGTACCGTTTGCCTTTAATCTCCCTGACCTGACCATGAACATATTGTTGGCCGCATAGTGAAATAGTTGAGCACAGTGAGCACAATAGCTCAAAGGCGGGCGGTGGGCGACCAGTGGGCGGTGGTTGGACGCCCTTTCGACGATCTCTCACCAGTGATATTCACAATTCTCCTCCACCTTTCAGGCATAGAGCTCACTGCTTTCAAGTGCACGCTGATTGCCAATGAATCTATCTAGAAAAGCCCATCCACCTAAGTGCACTGTTGAGATGTCCACCGCTTCTGTTTTGTCGCAACATTCGTGAAGCTGTTGTTCTGAAATTTCTGGGAAAAGTACTGAAGCCTAAATAAAAACTCACCTTCATCTAGTAGTTATTCTGCATATTTATTCAGTACATATTAAGAACATAATTTCTATAAAGCGTGCGGAGATGGATGAATTTGTGACTGCTTGAGCAGCTCTTCCAATGTTATTGGTAACAGTTCTTCTTCGTCACCGTGTGCCGTTGAGTTACGGTAATCTTCCTCGATGGATTCAGCTTCCGTGCCTTCGCTGTTTTCCGTCTGCTCTTTGGCTTTCTTCTTTTCTTCCGATGGTAAATTACACAGATCAGAATCACAGCAGCATATTGTTACGTGCAGGTCTGTGTGATTACGACATCCTTCCTGAAAACTGCGAAATGTTTCCATTAACCAACGCAAAATTCTGATATGGTTTAATTAGCAGCCTAGAGGAAAAGCAAGGATATGCAATGTGTTGAGAAAATTTTGACCAATAAGATCCACTCCACTTCTTTTCATAGATACGCTCCACCACTTACAATCGGGGTCAACCGTGCGTTACGGAGTTCCACTAGTGTAATTTGAATTTTTTTGGAGGAGGCGTAGTTGAGATCAGTGAAGGTCAAGAGGTTAGAGAGAGGATCGTATTTTTTGGAAACTACTCTCCCCCTCTACCGCCCGTTCTAGTGGGCAGAGAGAGCGGAACTGGACTATATCAGTTGGTCACACAATCAGATTCGAAAACTGTAGAAACATCCACGATGGTGAGATTGGTAGTCGGGATGGTGAAGGGATTTGTCTTGGGGGACTCTCATAAGATTGACGCTGGTGGTGATGGTGATCGTATAGAATCCTCTGAAGGAGGAGGGGAACGTCAATTTTTCGGAAGGGGAACAGCGGATGGCTGACCATGCTCACAACCCCGCAATGAATTGACGCTGGAATAGCAAAATTTTCCTACTGTGGGCAAATTTCCTACATTCTACCCTCCCAACTGTCTCTGTATATGATTAATCAGCGACTCCCTTCACCCTTCCTCAATTCCATACGCCTCCACCTCCGTTAAATACAACGTAACCTCACCAAATACGATATCCTTCGGCGGTACCTCGCCTGGTTTGACACTCTTCTAATGTCCCACACCATGCTCATAACGCAGTTGCTGGGAAAGACTGATCCCTGTGGTATATGCCAGGCATGTGGCATGCATCGGTGGGTCATTTCATAGGCACTTAGGCTGTGATGCGTATAGTTCATAGGTGTACGGCTTCGTCGGTTCGGGCCATGTCCAACAGTGCGAAGCAGCGTTTCGAGCCGCTACACTCATTACGCTTATTTACGCATACAACATTTCGATGATCTCATTGGAGCAAAGTTCGAGTCACCTCGCTGATCGGTGCGCTACTAAATTATCCAGTCATGTGTCGTGCTACCAGACCGGCAGCAAACGTTCCAAATCTTCAGTGACCAGAAGCAGTGAGATCACACCGGTCAGGGGCCGACATTACTTTCTTCAGCCTGGCACTGAATCACGCTCAACTTACCAGGAAAGCCTTTCAGGTCATGGAGCGCTTTATCAAAAAGGTGTGTTGCATGCTATAGGGGTCTGTGCATGGAGCGTAAACTGATAATCAATTTTCTGAGCGGCCCTGGATGGCCAGAAAAAGGAGAAATTTTTCCTTTGCAATTTAAATTTTTGTACTTTTAGCAGACTTTCAGCATTTATAGTGGTGAAGGGTTGCATAATGGAGGCATTTTGTACAATAAGATTAGACATGTATGAGCCCAAGAAAGTGGAAAGCAGAGAAATGAAAAACTTTGTCTTCAGTGGGGATTGAACCACAAGCGATGGTTATGACATGTTTTTAGTATTCCCACAGTCGCTCAGAAAAAAAAATGTTCTCAGTTTTATGCTCCCTGCACGTGTCTCTATGAAATGGAAAAAACCGTTCCGAAAAGCGCTCCATGTCCTGGAAGGCTTCACTGGATGGAAGGGAAAATTATATAAACAGAAAACCACGATATTCGTAGGACAAGCACCAGAAATAATGATTTGGGTTGTCAGCGACATCATAAGTTGTCGGTAACGGAATGCATACGCTTTGAAGTAATTACGATATTGATTGAAGTGTATCTGAAAGACGTATATTGGAAGGACCAAGTTCTCTGCCCTCTTATGCCACACCTCGGAATTTCGCATATGTACTAAGGGCAGTGATTGTGAGACTGGGAGGCGGGCCAATTTGAGGACGTCATAGGCGGAGGGTCTGACCACACCCCACAGTGCCTTAGGTAATCTGACCCCCCCCCCACAGGTTCACTATGAGTATGGTCAGACCATCATCTCCCCAACGCTCCTCTACAAACAACGGCTGACCCCACCTCCCTTAGCCTGATCACTGCTTAGGATAAATCAGAACCGCAGAAAAATTAGCTATGCTTTGAGTTCGTCGTTACAGCTGCAGTAATGGAGGCACATGTGGGGAATCGAGTCGTGGTTTTCGCACTTGAAAGTGAGTGCAGAGACGGGAAATGAAAGTGGAAGCTAGTGAAGAAAAAATATGTAGAAAGAATCCGTCGACAAGGCCGGAAATAAAGCCACTCTCACCAATAGTAGCAAAGGAGGCTGGCTAGGTAGGAAGGCTTGTGAAAGAGTTTTCTGGACATTGCAGCCATCGCTGGATCCATGCAGCAGTTAATACGGCAACACACTCTACTACGCATCCCGCCCCATGCCACCCACCCTCCACCTCACACGGTGGTCTGTCAGAGCCTACGCCAAACGTTCACAGACCCAAGTATCAAATGGGGTGTTATTACCGCGCAGTTTCTAGTCATGAGCGTGGCGTCACCTCTGTAGTTGCATATCCAGCCATAGTTGGTGGAGAAGATCCCTTCGACCGCCTAATCCCGACACGTGCATTTGAGCACGATTCTTGAGATGCTAACAAACATGGATTGCCTGACATCAAAGTGCAAGGCAGCTCTCACCTTACAGACATCAAGCAATCGTTGCTCAGTGTTCAATGATTGGCAGGAGGCGGTGATCTGTGACATGTCGTCCGTGTAGGACTCAAAGCAGTGCGTCATTTCTTCTTCACATTCATTCGGTAGGAAGCTGTGCACTTCTTTCCCATTATTAGAAACTCCTTTGGAACCTAAACGATGATTGCTCAAAATGCATTGTAAATTCGCTTTTTTACTTTTAATATTATGAGGCGGTATCATAGCTTGCAGGTGAACTGTTGTGAACTCCATTTTTTAAAAGCAAAATCAAGTTCAAAAAAACTAACCAACGTAGCACTTGAGAGCGACGCCTTGAGTGTATAAGAAAGCGACTGCTGCCAAAACTTGCCAAGTAATTCGATAGCTGTCGAGCATTTCTGAAGACAGTTTTTTTAAACCCATGCTTATCCATAATTGTAGAGATCAAGCGAGGATGGCAATGGCGATGAGCGCTCACAATCAGCCCGAAAATCCATGCGCTCGTAGAACTCTTCAAAGACACTAGACTCGCTCCGATTTATTCACCCCGTTTAATGTCCCATACCCTTCTAAACGCCCAAAAACATCAAGAATCCCTATACCTCTGAAGTAGGGAGCAGAAGCTACTCATGAACCACTCCTTCGCACAGACGGCTGGTCCAGTGCTGATTTTCCCCCATCTTTACGACGCAATGTATCCAGTGTGCCACGAACCAACACCATCGAGGAGACTTTGGCGCCGTGACCCTCCACGACTACTGCTAAGACTCTTTACTAGTTTACGTGTGTATTATCCAGCCCTTTATGCGCTCTGTCAAGGGTTGAGAGATACAATGAATTGTTATACATACAATGTGCCTAAAAAGCATCTACAAATTCAAACATGGACAAAATAGTTCTCTTTGCCAGGAAGCATCACAAAAATTAGCGCTCGCTATCTCACTGAGGTTGACATCGATGGAAACAGCACGCATGGATGCAGTCGCAATCAACAAACAGAAATTTATCGCTCTTCATTTTCGGCATCGCTGAGATTTGAACCAATGAACCTTTGCTCGAACTCCTTCGGGGCTTGCATACTGATGCAAGTTTTCGGGATTTACGGCCCAAGTTGCGCTCCTAACGCTTGTAAGACCTTATAGATGCGATGGTCTCGGTGAACAGTTGAATGGCCGGTGGTGATGGCGCAGAGTAGTTCAACATTTTTTAGCATTTCCTAACATGTCATAGGCACAAGCGACGATCAAGTCGATGTGGTATTCGAGTCGAATATGGAAGTAAAAGAAAATATCGGACCTGAGTAAGAGATACGGCGGCAGGGAAGGAAAGGTGAAAAAAAAACCCGTCAAAAACCCCAAAAATGAAGACCCTATTTCTCCAGGCAGTGGAGCGCTCCAGGAGGCTAACACCGAATAATAGATACGGCGTCGACGCGAGAAAGGGCCAGATGGAGATGAGAGAGCCTAGCGAGTCGCGATACACAGGCACTAAACGATGGGTGTGAACTGATCCATGAGGCGTGCACAGCCGCCATAAGACTCCAGCGATCCCCTTATGTGCTTCAAGTCGTGAAAGTACCACCCTGCAAAACACGGTGGTCTCTTTCGAGAGAGGATTCAGACCAACAGACATGCCCCTGAGTTGTGCTCTTCAAAAAGACATTCCCAGATCGAATTCGAGAGGTAAAGTGATCGGTAATGAAGTGTAGGTGTGAAGGTAAAGGACCTAGTCTAAATGGTCCCTGTGGTCCCCAAACGACCGTAAATGCTTCCGCAGCCAATCACGCGCTCTCCACGACTGCGAAATGGATGGCGCTAACATAACCGATAAGTCCCGCCTCCTTTGGCAGTGTTCGTTTCCGTTCTAGCGACGTTTCAAGGCGAATTGACCACGCATAGGGACAGTGACAGAAGGTGAAGCGGTGGTTCTCTGATATGATAGTACGGCGCTCCGTAGCGCGTATGGAAGGGCCACCGCACCTGATTTGTGGGTAAACTCCTTAATGATGCTTATTATATGTAAGGCTACCCTCGCGCATTGACTACAAGACACAGATTTGTGTATCTGTTTGCAATAGCATTTCATGAACTGAGATAAAAGCACACTGAAATGCATCTATGAAACAGAGTCGCGCCCAAATTGTTCGATTGAGTGAACAGACAGGAACGGTGCGACTTATCTCTTTATTGTTATCTGTTATGATCAGGAATATTGTTTGCGAAGGAAAAGCGAACATGAAGTTCCGACTGGGTACTTCAAAGGAGGACTTCACGATAAGAACGAAGGTCGAAGAAGGAAAAAAATTGCCTCCAGGGGAGAAAGGCGGACCTCGTGAGGGTGCGTACTGACACCCAATCGGCAGCGGTAGATTTGACCTCGGCTTTGGCTCACTCTTGCCTTACTTGGCGATCCACGCCCACAGAGTATCGAGTAACTTGCCGCAGATCTCTACGCAGCGAGTGGTTAGATAGCGGAGAGAGTGTATATTGGAGAGGTCACAACGATGGGAGTCGCATCAATGCCAAGATCTACGTGAAAGGAAATGTCCTATTTCCCTGGATCTGAGCCGTTTTTCATAGTTTCCCTCTTTTCTGGTACCACTCACCTTCCTAACTAAATTTGGAATGGGTGCTATTTCGTCGTAAATTCTGCCTTCGTGTGTTGTGTCGGAATGAGCGGTCAAGGAACTAACTCCAATTGCACTAAAACACTGTTTGTGAATCTACAATCATGGAGGTGACGCTACGTTAACTCCTTCACGGTTCATAATATGCGTGCCGACATAATTTCCATGCTTTGGCCCTTTGACTACTGGTGGTGCACATGTATATCACTTCCGTAGTCAAAGGCACCATCACAGCTTTGGGATAGAAGCTGGACTGTCCGTGTGGTGGCGGAATTGTGCACACATAGAAATACGATAATTTTCACTCAGATAACAAATCGATACAAGCCTGAGCGAGTTACTCTGGATAAATTAGTTAGACATATTGTACCGCACGCCATTGGTCAATGTACACAGCTCCTAAAAAGGTAATTTTTGAGGCTCATACACTCCTCATAATTGTGATAGTGATGTTGGTGTCTCCCTACATTTGTAAGGTGCAACGTTTGCTCAAACGGATAAAGATGGGGCATTTTTCAGCCGAACCAGACAGATAAGTACGCGTCGTTCTACGACAGCGTTGAGGATTCCAGCTTCCAAGATTCTGAAAGCTCTGGTTCAGAAGTGAAGTTAGAAACTACTATGCCGTCACGGATTCCGAAGGAGTTGAA
>KZ345983.1:67173-80789 GCA_002352805.1 Teladorsagia circumcincta | reverse complement strand
TATTCGTAACCAGGACACCAAATAACCCTTTACGGAAGTTTACACTACGGAGTTTACACTGCACGAGCGAAAGCGTTTTAACGCGATATTGGCTAGGGCTTATCTACCGGAAATCAAGGTACGATAAATGTTCGCTCTCCATTGCAAGCCACTCCGATGGCCGAAAACCCCTCACAGCGCGCGCTCACCACAAATTAAAGGCGTGAATTACGGTATTCGCTCGTCGTATGTGATTGCATACGGCATCAAAAGGTACGTTTACGTGGCGTTACAAAGGGAGATCGTCCTCGTACCGTGTAAAAAGGTAGGTTCTCACTGCATATGATTTGAAATGTAGATACAAAAAGTAGATCTCGGTTTCAGAGCTGTGCTAGGCCACATCATGGAGTATTCAAAGCGGATCGATTGTACCGAATGTGGGAGGAAAATTCACCAGAATAGCTTTTATCGGCATATAAGGAACACCCACAAATATTCTGAAGAACAGTGCGAACAAATGAAAATGAAAAACAAACTAGAACATACAACTTCCCCCGCATGTCCTATATGCAATGAAAAGGTGGTAGATCAAGAAACTCTGGTAAGCCACTGCTCAGATTTCCATTCACAAGATGGCGCTGACGGTCAACCGCAGGATTATACCGTGTTTACAAAGGAATTTCGTAATGAAGCAGATTATCAGGTTCATTTCAGCAACCGCTGTTGTTTGTCTTGAAGGTGTACAACAAATCTTGGCATTTCAGAAATGGTTTTCGGAGGAGTGCAAGAAGAACTGTACCACATTTTGGCAAAGATCGAGTGATCGTGCGAGAACGGGAAGAAGACTTAGGCTGTGGTAATGTTTCCTCCGGGGGCCGGATTCAATCCTCTCCCAAGGGGATGGGGAACGAAAATCTTTCTTAAATTTTTTTCTGTCTTCTCAACTGGAATTGTCCTGATAAAGGGCCTACATTTGATGTATGGCGGTAGGTCAAAGTAAACATGCACTGAAAATGAAGAACCTATATCGCTAAAAATTAATTTCAAGGGTTTTCGTCCCCGAACCTCTTGGGGAAGGTTGAACCCGGCCCCGGGTCTCATACATTAAGTGGGAGGCCATGTCGTGCGACAGTTCTTGCCCGCCACAGAAATTCCAATTAGGCGCAGAGAGGTGAGCAATACGTGTTCTCTTTGGCGTTTCCCTCCTCTCCTGGGCTTAGCCCTGCGTCACCTATCATCGGCCTCCTGTGATGCCCCTCCCCCAAAGACGTGAGCGCCTCCAATTACGCAAAGGGACAGAATCCCCCGGGTGCGTGAATCATTTCGCTTAAACTTTTGAACCAATCCCGGAGCTTCCCTCATCTACAAAAAAAGTGGATTACTTTATGCAATATCAACTGTCGAACGACATGCCCTCCTTACTGGATGAGATACTTTTCTCCTTCTGACCACATCTACAAATGGCTTATCATTGATAAATTAGGTGCAACCGTGCGGGAAAGGCAGCTAGTACAGCAACTGTGAGGAACAAAAGGAGCCGGAAGAACAAGGAGTACTGTTCCTGCTTTCTGAATGTGGACCACCGCAATAATGGAGTTGTAAAAGTTAAAGGATGCTTTGGTCATGCTGGCCACGAGTTGGATCCAGCTGCGCTACGTTTGTCCTCTGACGAACAGGAATACCTAAAAACGCTACTTGAAGGTAAACGAGGTTAAGAAAGCGGCTTCTCGTCTCCCAACATTGATGTCGGCATCACTAACGTTTTTAGAGCATTCCATGGACTACGTCATGCAGCGCGTTCATGAAGAACATCGTGGAAAGAAGACTAGGTTGTCCTTCCTCACTAGAGACGATCTTTGGAACGTGACGAAGAAGTATAAAATAAAGCCACGCCCACGAGAAGCTTCCGATCCGAAATACATAGCTATGCGCCGTAGAGAGCACAAATTGAATGAAATTATAAAGGTAGGTTCTCAAGAAACTGTTTTTTTAAACCTTCTTCTTTCTATCCCCTTGCATTCCAGATATGCACAGAAATTGAAGATCAAGCAAAGCTCCTCGCTCAGAATAACTCCACCGATTCCCTCAAGAAACTGGATGCAATCCGAAAACAGCTTAAAGTTGTAGCAGCTGTCGCCTCATCGCCTTCTCCAACTGACCTTGCCCCATGTCAGAATTTCACACAGGAAGAGGTCAAACCACAAGTTATGCGTTTGGAGTTATTGCCGGTACGCATAAGGATTTCAATTTTCATGGCATAGCGTTCAACGCTCATGAACATCCACTTTCAGATTCCGAGATCGATTCCGAGAGGTCTAAAGGTTCCAAAATCCGAATCGAAGCCCTTCACAGAGTTCCATGAACAAGAAATCTTGATATGGGATCCACC
Organism: Teladorsagia circumcincta; assembly: GCA_002352805.1. Taxonomy (NCBI): domain Eukaryota; kingdom Metazoa; phylum Nematoda; class Chromadorea; order Rhabditida; family Trichostrongylidae; genus Teladorsagia; species Teladorsagia circumcincta. Next base: position 78,421 of record KZ345983.1, on the reverse strand, counting down.
ACTGGAACCTGGACCATCGCACTGGCGCTGAAATGACGATCACATTATCACTTGAGGGACAGCACGGAACTACTAATACGTTCCGCATCTTCACACGGAGGGGATACGTTTTGCTTGATTACGCCCCCATTTCTATGTTCCGAAATTGTCCATATCCATTATCGGATACAAGAAATAGAACATAAACTTATTACCAGTAATTCAATTATTATTGAATCCATATTTGTGTTGAAATTTTGTCAGGAATATGGATGGTGCGCACACAACGGTGTGTCGTCAACGTGTTGATAAATTTCAGTAGTTTTCTTTAAGTTGATGTACGGGTACCAATGAACATTTTCATATTGCTGTCTGTTTGTTAAAGAATGCTGACAAAGAAACACTATTAGGAAATGGTATCTAGCCATTCATTTATCGTCTTCGTGGGATAAATAAGGACGCGCAGCAACCACAGGAAAGCTTGTTATGATCCTACAGTACTTATCCCTAATTCCAAAAGGGCTTTCATAGTAGTCGGTCGCGCAATCGCAACGATCGCGAGCATTAGATACGTATCGATCGTCCGATCGTCCAATCGAGGGTGAGCGACCGGGCAACCAGTGGACTTATCCAACGCTTGCGATTATTACGATCGGACCTAATGGTAGCCATCACTTTCACAAAGAACAGGCGTTGAAAGTCAGAGTAAAGCGCGACCTCTCATGCGCGGGGTTAGGCCCCGTTCATTCATCGCGACTAATGCGATATAGCGCTAATGCTGACAGGAAAGCATACGTATCGATCAAAAATTTACCGATTATGCGATAAAGCGATTGACGATTTAGCGGTTATGTTCGAATAGGACTAGGTGCACATTGATCAAATCGACCCCACCCAATGACCATCCGTCTATGCGATGTATCAACCGTCCTTCAGTCGATACGCATACGTTCCTTTAAACATGACCGCTATATCGTCAAACGCGCTAAAACCTCAAAATCGCATAAACCGCGGTGTATGAACGGGGCTTACAGAATCAGTCGTGAATAACGGTATTAGCGAACAGACCGCAATTACACAGTTTTAGAAGTTTTTCACGCGATCCCGCTTCCTTTTGCTTGGGATTGCACGATCACTAAATCTGAGTTAGCTTGTTGATTGTTGACCTTCTACTTTAGTAAGAATAACTTCGCGAGGATCCGCAGGTGACATGCATATGAATTCAATGGTATCTGTACCATTTGAACGCGTGTTTTTTGTCGTTCTGAACGTTCCGTTGTTGTCTGTTTTGTTTTCTGATGTTCACTTTTTCTCGCTCATGTTCGGCCAATAATATTTCATGATTTCTTGTTCCAGGTGGTAAAAATGAGGCCTTTGTCTTTGAAAGGTCATGATCGTGCTCTCACGCGAGTGCGCTTCAATCGTGAAGGTGATCTGCTGATATCTGCAGCAAAAAACAAACAACCATGCTTATGGTATACAGAGAACGGTGAACGAATAGGTAAGCCTGTTTATTTGAGGTTTATTATCTAATTTTTACTTTCTCCTTTCAATTCAAGGTCATCGCGCGAAAGTATTTCGCAACAATGCGCTCAGCATTGTCATACAGGTGTTTTTTTTTTTCTAGATATTACTGCGAGATCAAACAAAAGGGTGCTGCTGTTAAGAGTTCACGTTTCGACAAGTATGATGTAAGCCTAACTTGCGACACGTTTGGTCCCATGTAGCGTTCCCTACGAAGCTATGGCACATGGCCGTACTGAAACAAGTGGACGAAATTATCCTATCTGTCGACTCCATACGGTTTTTTTGCTGTTCCGGCGCTGGACAATACTCCGTTTATTGATCAAGTCACTTATGAGCAGTGTACTTGTACAACGACCATAGTGGCCTGCAAGCCTCTGTTTCAAATATTGAATGGATTGGCCTCAGCATTGCCTAGCTTTAGCAGGATTCTGTACGGCTTAGGGTGCATACATAGTCGGTCATCCGACAGCAACGATCGCAACTGTCTGGCTGCTCTAACTGCATTGATCGCCGAATACTCAAGCAAGTCCGGCGATCGATACGCATTCAATGCTGTGCGACAGTTACGATCGTTGCTGTCGGACGACCGACTATGCATGCGCCCTTACGAGTTACTTGTGTATACGGATTGGTCCTTGAAACTGCCCCAGTTTGATGCTCATGCGTGCGCTCTTATCGCCTGAACAGTGGCTCATGACTACTGAGCTCTCGAACACTAACTTTTGCCACATAACATACCTCGGTGTCCTCACTCCCCTCTAAGCTTAGCCATAAGCTTTCGTTACCTGCGAACAACGTAGATAACACCGAAGTGGTTCTCTAACATACATGAAAAATAAGCCTTACAACGAACACTTTAATGTGTTTTTAAGGAATTTTATGTAATGCATCTTTTCGTTAGATTGCGCCCAACATTTGTGACAGTGAGTCTATTTCAGTCGAAGTTTTGATGTGTAAATGTATTTCAAGGAACATATGATGGTCATAATGGTGTAGTATGGGATGTAGATGTGTCATGGGACACTACTCGATTGGGAACGGCGTCCGGAGATAACTCGATTAAGGTATCTGGTTATTACCTGTCTCATTTCTCTCTCTACCGTTATACCATTAGATTATAGCAGTACTGTCTTTTACATCTTTTGTCAATTCTGTTTTAGTTCTGGGATTGTGAAACTGGTACGGTACTCCACACCATCAATACTCCAACTCCCGCGAAATCAGTCAACATTTCGTTTTCGGGTGAGTTTTACGGAACTCTCCATCATTTCTTTTCTAGTTTTTCAAAAAGATATGATTGGAACAAGCTGGGTTTTTGTTTTATTCGATCAGTTGTAGTCCTTGAAGGATTTCCTAGCTCATTGCCTTAGCTCACAGGGGTTGTAAATGAGGTAGCAAAGTTTTCATGACAGAAATCGCGGTTTGGTATGAAACACGATGAATTTTACACATTGTTAATCTAGAACATCCATGTGCTTGCACAAAATTCACGAAAGTGATGAGGAGATTCAGATAGTTCCTTATAGTCCTTTCTCATCTCCTGTGGTACTAGGCTTCACCCGGTGCGAGTTTTTTTCTCTCATAAAATGCGTGATGCTCTATATTGGGAATCTTGTAAAGCAGATATATCTGCGAAGATGAATTAGCTCAGGAACAGTTCGGTTCTTTTAGTGAAGCAGTGACTCGCAAACGAGAGAAGGCTTGAGGCTATCGGTGTGTCGCGCCATTATTTTCCAATTTTTAAGAGTCTTGTTTTAAGATAAAGTCGCCATACGTTAAAACTCAACGGGGCTACGTTAAAGAGTGGAACTTCTCCGAAATTTTCGAAACAAAGGTGAAAAAAATGAAATTTCAAAGATGGCGTTGTGCAAGTCCTGAGCTGAAGTTTGTTGAGAAGCGCTGCGCGCCGCTGTTGGAGAGTACCCGAGCTGCACTCTGCGCCCTATCCAATCGTATATGGGATCGTGAGCTTTTCCTTTACGATGCTAGGTGATTATCTGTGGAGTTTCATCGTGTTTCAATTCAAATTGCACTTTGGCTACAACCACTTACCTAGATACCATATTTACAACGCACTTGTAGTGTTGTTTTTGTAGGTAATTTGCTGGCTTACACAACTCAAAAGATGACGAAGAACCCATCGGTTTTGTGCGTAGTGGACACACGAGACGATCAACAGATGACAGCCGATTGTCCATTGTTTCGCACCCATTTTGAGTTTGATAACTCTGCAACGACGTGTGTATTTAGCGGAGCTACCGACTGTGTAGGTTTCGTCTTGTAATTTTTTTGTCCCCATATCCTCACGTTTACGTATTGATATGAGAATCGATGGCCGCCCTCAACCATCAATTTATCTTCTGTTTTTGTCATGGTTTTTCACATCAACAAAGCTTTTGAATTCAGGTTACTGTTGGGTTCGAAAATGGGCACATATTGCAGTATGACCTGAAAACTCCCGACGAGCCATGCTTGTCAAATGACAAAGCTCATAGGGTAATTCAGTTACTTCGCTTTTTCCTCTAAGGTGCTTTATTGTAATAGAGAAATTTAAGTACGCCATTACTGACTTACAACTGTCACCAGATGGGGCGTTCGTTATTTCATCATCAAAGGATAAAACCGCTGCGTTGCTGGATGTTTACACTTTGGATAATCTGAAACAATACCGGTAAAGTGGCTTGCTTACGATTTCTCTGGTAGTCTACAGCTCATGGTGTATTTTCTGTGTAACTTTGCTTTGCATGAAATGATCAACGGTTTTCAGCTCCGAGCGCCCGGTGAATTCTGCCTGTATATCACCGATTCGTGATCACATCTGCCTTGGAGGAGGAGAGGATGCTATGCAAGTAACGCAAACGGCAGTTTCTGCTGGTCACTTCGAAGCAAAACTCTACCATATGGTGTTTGAAGAAGAATTCGCTAGGTTCAAGGTGAGCCCATTCGACTTTTTTTGCAGTCTTGTATACAACAATTGGCTCTTATTTACTCATTTATTCTTTGAAGGAGATGTTCCAATTGAGAACAAAGAATTGAAGTAATTAAGTATGAGTTCCAATTCATGATATTCTCCTTATTGAGCCAGCTGTGTGCTAGCTACTCGTGTGGTGCTGATTAATGGCTTTATAGCCGCCTGGTGCTTCACAGAGTAGCTCCTATCCATTCTTTTCAGGGCCATTTCGGTCCCATCAATACGATGGCATGGCATCCGTCTGGCAACATCATTGCCACTGGTGGTGAAGACGGTTACGTGCGCGTTCAAGAATTTGATGATGACTACCTTGAGTTCAAATACGATTATTGAACAAATCGACCCGATTAACATTAATTCATTTCCCTGTTACTTCAGTCTTTTTCTTTTTTGAACAGAGATTGCCAATCTGCTTTGTCCCCTAACAGCTTCTTGATGTTGTTTGATGCTTTTGAATGAAAAACGAATGCGAATCCTCTCTTTTTCTGTTTTTCATTTGATTTGGACTTGTGGTTTTATTCGGTGGGAATTTTCTGCGAGGATTTCGGTTGTTCTATTTTATGTGAGCTATATCCTTAGCAAACATTTACAGAGAAAGTTGTTGACATAAATTGTTTTCCTGTTGATCACTTTACAGTTTGGGTGTTAGTCGCTGTTATTTCGGTAAAGCTCTTTTCTTGGAATACAAGTGTTTTTCTCACTGAATAGGCAAGATCTACAAGTAACTTTTGGGTTTTTTTACGCCTCAAAGCGAGCTGTCATTTTTTTCCAAGAATCAAATCTTCTCTTTGCTAAATTCCATAGTTTATTAAAAATAGTATTTAGTCGAATATGCAGTCGTGAGAATACTGGAAAATAGGATAGTGCCAAGGATAGCATATCGAGGGTATTTGAATATATTGGCTCTGTTGTCCAGCATCAGTCGTGTACTTCCGGTCAATGCCACTCCTATTGCCACCTACAAATAATTAATTTTATTCTTTTTTTCTAACGATGAAATTGGCAGAAATGGAATAAATGTGGTTGTGAGGTCGCATGCGTGGCGCATCCCGAAATTATGGAATTCTTGGAAAACCCACTTACTTCCGAGAAGACTTCGAGAACGGAATTTTTCACAAGAATTCTACGTGATATCACTGCAGTAGCTTTGAATGCTTTACAGCTCCCCCAATGTTGGTTTTGTTATGTTGATTTTTTAGGCCTGTAGGTAAGTTCTGCACTTACCGGCAATAAATTCTTGGCTTCCTGCAGCTCCAAACCAGCTGTGCCTTCAAGGCTATGAAATGTCCATGCGAGAAACGCCATCAAAACACTGCCTCCGATAACAGCGATCGATGAGAGAATTCGCCAGGCTGTTAGAGATGGTAGTGGCAGAATGCAAACCATGCTGGCAATTCCATAGGCTGGAACGTACATCCACCATGAGGTGTCGTGCTAGAAAAAAATCTGGAGCTGAGTAAAGAAAAAGGAACTGAATTAGCTGTGGGTTGCCAGTTTTAATGGATTTTCCACATACCTACCTGATAATGGTAAAGAGCATGAGCCGATAGAGCCATGGCTATAACGGTGGTCAGTGCACTGTTCATGTTCGGTTGCTTAAATACATAGTTCGCTCAATTATTATACTTTATCGATTTTACGCGCCCGAGTTCAAACAATGGTCCGCAATTCCTCCCGTTTCAGGAAACCAGAAGCGCGTTGAGTGTAGACCATACACCACAAATGACGACAGCCTTCAAAATGTCAATGTCTCCTGCCAGTTAAATGATTAGCTTCTTGCAATATTCTATCGCTTGGCGCTAATCACAGCTCGCATTTACCATCTATCAGCTATCAGTCTGAACCGTCGTTACCAAATTAGTTGGAGGCCATCGTCAATTGTGGTGTGTGGTCTGCACTCGACGCGCTTCTGGTTTTCTGGAAGCGAGTATACAAGAAGCCGGACAGCAGTGAGAGCGCTGATCCAAAAGTGCCTCCGTAGGTACACATAACAAACAGTCTGAATATTCTGACCTTGTTTGGTAATATCTATCCCCATGAAATTGAGGATTCGTATTGGCACGGGGGTGAGGGTTTAAAATGGAGTGTTTTTGTGCAAAAGAGAGAATAGAATGTCAAAACAGATTTTGGATGGATCTTAACGAACAAACCTACATGCCACGAATCCAAACAGCAGTACGAATCTCAGCGGAAATCGGATGCATGGCGCGACTTAACAAAAGAATTGATTGTACTCAGATTATTTTATTTCAATATGGACTCTCTATAAGAATAAGTTCCCACTTCGAAGTAAACTTTTTATAATAATATAATAGTTAGAATAAGGATGAAATTCTTGTTTGTGGTCAGGTCAGAATTTATAGAACGCTAAGGTCGCCGACTATGACAAAGTTCTAAGGTTTGGTTTCATCAAGGATAAGAAGTTAGGATATTACCGAGATGCGCAATAATCTGGGCGCTACCGCAAGATAGCGTAGAAGCGTTGTGGCGGCAGTGCATTCAAAACCGGACGAAACATCTCCTTTTTGTTGATATCAGGACTGAGCTTTAGAGGCATTAAGGAGACTCCACAGTACGGGGCGAGTATTGTTTTCCCAAAGCTCCTTTTTTTCGAGGCTTAGTTTTAAATGGATGCCCCTGTATAGTGTGATAGCGCCTAATACTGTAGCTTGAAAATGAGAAGAAATGAGTGGAGTCCAAAGGTCTGACTGTAGTGGATCCAGCTTAATTCCGATGGGAATTAGAATCATCAACATCTACCTTAAGACGTAAATGGGCTCAATCTGATGAGGGAATGCCAAGAAGGGGCAAGTTTCAAACGTTCAATCACAATCTGAAAAAAGTCTGCGTTGACGTTCGAACGGTAAAAGGGGCTGCTAGACAACACTGCGCGTTATCTAATCAATGTGGAGGGCCAAGTGTACTAGAGAAACCGGTGTTGAGTTCACCACACTGTACACTGCCGTGCACTCAACGATACAAATTCTAGTTAATAAAGATGTTTGGCCTTGATTTTATCGACAAATCGGTCTAGTGTTGTGAGCGTTTGATATTGATAAGAGCGTCGTGATGGGATGGGTCTTCTGTTGATCTTCTGAAGACTGGACGATTGATAAACATGTGACAGCCTTCTTGCGGAATAAAGTTCACAAATAACGAAGCCTTTAACAGCGTTTGGGGAGTTTTTCTTTCACTTGTGTAGTGAAGTTCTCGGTGGCCAACGACCCTGGTCCGCGGGATGCGCCATGCCTGTCGAATTCATCAAAAATCCTTCCTTATAATGGATACTGTATCAATTAGTCGGGAAAATTTTAAAGCCTTCTGATCTGGGCGAGCTCGAATGCCGTAGGATCGTGCAAGTGATCAGGTTTTTATGCAGATAAGGAAGTGAAGGTGGGAGCCATTGTTTTCATCAGTGCCACTCCAAAACTTTCAAAATACGTCTGTGCTCCATCAGTATTCATCATCCGTATCTTGAGAGATTGCTCCATCAGTATTCATCATCCGTATCTTGAGAGGTTGTTTTCATGATTACGGCTCAATTATCCTCGGTTGTTCGAATATTCGAAACCACACAAAACTTCAAAAACTTTCATTTTGGAAAAATTTAGAAATACTATGGACTTTTTGAGGTTTTGGATTAGGTGCAGGATTCTCATGTTGTAGTAGAATATTCACTTTTATGGGAGGGTTGGAAAGAGCACCATGCCCGGAAATTCTGGCGGGTTGGGGGGGGGTGCACATGGCTCATGTTATGGTTGTTCGCAATATAGACCTGTTTGAATGGATTCTGATTGCTAGTGCTCTGTCTTATTTCTCAGGGAGTAGCAATGTTCAATTCGTAGTTCGATGATAAAATAGAGATTCTGATCCGGTGGGGAAAACCTGGCTCCCAAAATTTAATCACTTTGCTAGAATCGAGCCAATATGGGTTGATCGGCACATTGCTTCTGCATTTTTTCCCAAACCTTCATAGTTAGAGCCTCACAGTGCCTAACGACGGCTCTACGATCTTCCTTTTAGTTGCAACCGGCTGCAGCCTTGTTTAAGAACGCAGCACGGTCTCTAGGTTCGATTGCCGCCTGCTTTGCCGTCCGCTTTCTCTCCTCGACGCTGAGTGTCTGTTCATGTTCATCAGCATGTCCACTTCACAAATAAGTAGTCCCTTACTTTCAGTGTTTCCAGTACTTTTTAGTTTCTTTTTTACTGATGCACGTCTCGGAAACTCTGCACTTATTCTTGAGCGGAATATTTACGATCCTAGGATGTATCTTTAATCTCGAGTGGCATTCTTGAACGTTTTCGCTTTTCGTTCTGTTTCGCTGTTTCGCCTTTTTGTGGCTGATTTAAGTTTTTTCCTCGTTATATTTTGGTCATTCGGCTTGATATTCAGTATGACTTCCTATCCTTTGGAAGTCCACACTCAGGATGGAATCACTGTTCGGACTGAGATCTCATGTATCACTCTCATGTTCTTTGACACCGTCGTTGCAGAATTGTCACACGAATGTGGATCATTTGAGCATTTCGAATGTGCGTTATCTTTTAACATGACATTTTGATTTTTGATGAGAGCATACTATGCTTAGCTTGAGCCCTATATAGTCCAAAAGCTCATTTTATTCTCAACAAAAAACTTCGAATTGGCCAGCTTTTCTCTATCAAGGGTCCCCCGGGTTTCAAACATCGGGCTCATAGGAGCCGCGAGACCCTATGAAAATGGAAGCAAAACGCATAAGGCTTCTGACCTCGATCAGTGTTCCGATGTGTGCCAGTCCTTCAGCCCGCTCTAACGGTTAAATGGTACCGGCTTCGGAGTCGTAGTGTCGGCTGAATCCCGCTCAAAAGTCATTAGGCGTTTGAATGGGGCCGAAAGTGTGGCACAGTCAACGGTCCCTTGGTTTGCACGTTGACCTCCGGCGATGCAAGAACCAGCAACCAAGCGCATATACCTCTGGCATTTCGGTGTGTTCCAACTTTATCGCTGCCTTTGACCCAACGTCTTCATCCTGTAAGATGAGGCTGGCACTGAAAAACTAACTGTGCCCACAACGATATCAAGCTTGATTGACCCGAGAAGGCTTTCACCCTCGAACAGTGCAAATTGTGACGGAATCTCAAGCCGTTGAGCCCCTTCCTCAAATAGTACTGTTTTCATTGAAGCTGGCTGAAAGTGCACAGCATTTAGTTCGATGCCGAAACTCCAGGAAGTTGTTGCTTTTAAATGATGTTCAGATGAAGACGAAGATGGTGATCGCATCGCTATACGAAGCGACGATGACATGCCTGCCTTTGTGGCTCTTCTGGAGAGAGAGCACGTGGCTAAAATATGGTTAGGTGAGCAACTTTCCAACTTTACTTAGTCAAAATATTCGTTTACAGAGAGTGTCATGTTTGATTGTATAAGTCATGGGTTATCGAAGATTTTCTTCATTCAAGTTTCTTCTCAGCGTTTCAACGTCCATACTTGGAAGTCGCAAACCTTTCTCCGTCCATTGAGAATGAGCCGTTTCAGTTTTCAGTAAGCTCTTCGCCCATGATCCTCGATGACATACCGGCAATCATTCCGTCAGATCTAAAGCATTTGAACCTCATATCACAGGGCCAATTCGGCAGCGTTTACAGGCAAATAAATTCGTTCTTCTCTGTCGTTTATTAGGTTGGAGGGAAAGTTCCGGAACACTCGATTCACGCTCTTTCTGGATTTCTCCCGAATGCTCTGGAATCTCCCATGGGTTATTTATAGAAGGAGCGGACTGTGCTGCGTACGGTGCCTAAATCAGCTTTCCCAATAGTGGCGTTTGCAGCGCACAAAATCGACTTCTCCCGCGAGATCATCCAAGCGCTCATCCTGCGCGAGCTTCGCCTGAAGAGATCTGCCTACGAGAGGTGCTCAGAATCAGTCCCTAGGATGGGACACGTTTTCTCACATGGCTGTTTCAGCTTGGCTCGAACGCTCCGCACCAAAGACTTTGAGCTTTGTGACACTACACACGACTACTGTCCATCTTGATCTCGTCACCACTGTAATCAAAGGTGATTCCAGGCAATCGTCACGCGAGCTGACAGAGGGTCTTGGGCGCTTCCAAAAGATCGTCCTCTAGGCTCTTCAGGAGTTTGACTGGTCTTGGAAATGTGGTCCTTAGGTACGGCTCCATTTTAGAGGGTGGACTTCTGCTCAATCACCCACTGTCGCGCAGCTACAACGATTGCCTGCGGCATGTGGCCACTGGCAAAAACAAGTGGACCTTGTGCGCTAACCACATGCGGAAGCAGCTGCAGCTTGGATATGGGAAGCGAGAGTTTCAATGCCTCGACCTGACAATTATGGAGAAATGGTGATGCTGTCAAGTTTTTAGAATTTTGACGGCATTATCCATAAGTGGTGTTCTGTCTGTAAGATCGATGATAACAAGGATTATCCACTCCCAGCCGCACGATACAATAGCAGAGAAACTTTACGGAATACAGCGACAAGTCAATCTGCCTCACGACAACGCGCGTCGGCGCGCGTCTTCGGTCGCAAGCCGGAAGATTTTCAAGCTAACCAGGAATGCTCAACTGGTCAGTCCGGCCATTTGTAATGAGGTGTGGTCCGCTGTACTCGACTTGCTACGCTGAGCTCAAATCCGCTTTCGGTATCTGCGGAACGATTCTCTGAAAGAAGTTATAACGATTTCTTCTCGCTGTGGCTTACTCAGAGTGGTGTCCTACACATCCTCCCATCCCTTTCCAAGTGTGAAATAGGGACGTTAACAATAAAATACCAAA
>KZ345981.1:6865-17358 GCA_002352805.1 Teladorsagia circumcincta | reverse complement strand
GGAGGAGCATGACCTTGCGGCAAATTTGTCACTTTTTCACCCTCTTCTGGTCGATCTCCTAGTGCTTCTGCGTGTCATTGTCACGAGACCGTCACTCCTCATTTGCAATAGCGGCTTTGCACAACTAGTGCGTTCGGGTGAAGCACGAAACAAGTTACAGACAGGGTTCGTCTCACACTATGTGATTACGAGCAGACTTATAAGGAAAATTTTTTTCAAGCTTCAATATCTCTTCATAAGAAATAAGAGCTGTATCGACTGTGCTCTTGAACAATCTCAAGTGTAGTGATCACGCAATAGAAATCTCGTTTGAGCCGGCGAGGTTTGAAAGCAACGCAGGCCCGAATCGAAGACGGATTTGAGGGTCAACGTGGCACACGTGGTATCTGCGCCTCCTCATTCAAATGGTCTTTCTTTTCTCTAACCAGCTTCAATCAGTAGGGGTTAAAAGAAGCGGCTATTCTTCGGCTGCTTTGTGCAGCCTAATTTTCTTGTTTTTCTTGGTTTCTTTTCTTGTTTCTGTTATTCGAAGATAAATTGCGGATGTCCTGATTGATCTAGGGTGAGTTTGCGGTTTTCTGACGTCTTCTTGCATGGTAGCCCTTAATCAACATCTCTAATTGGGGGTTAGGGGTACTTTACTGCCCTCCCAGGTGTTCTATTACGTTTTGTTGCATAAGCGCTCTCAATGATACTGCCCGCAGAAAACGGTCGAACGCTTCATTCAGACCAAGGGAGCTAAAAAGCAGATTCGGCCTCCTTCTCTCGACACTTTTCCATCACTTTAATGACAAGAAGGATGGCATCTGTTGTTGACCTTTCAGACATAAACCCGAACTATTCCTGGGAGATTGAGACCACTTTCGGAGCTCCGAAATTATCAGACATTTGTGCAGTTTCCTGGTATGCGCAGTCAACTTGATCCCGTGGTAGTTGGAGCAGCTCAGTGCGAAACCCTTCCGCTTGAAAGTGATAACGATGATACTTGTCCGTCAGAAAGCAGGCATCCTCTTTCACCGTGTTCAGGAATCGGGTGAGCGAAATTATCCTGTGTTTTTTAAAGCGTCTTACATGCGTTTATTAATACTCCATTTAAATCGGCAGTCCTCCAACATTCATCTTCCCTAATGCTCTTGTAAGCTCATCCTCGGTCCAGAATGCGATAAAACCAACCGTTGCCTTTATTCATGGGTTGTATTTGCAGGAGAACTACTTGTTTAGAAGTGCACTTCGTACTCTCTCACCTCCCCTTCACTTCGGCTGGCTTCACAAGACGATGCCCTTGGTGCTCGTCGCACTTTTGATCCTCGTGATATGTTGAGCTGCTCGGTGGCGAGCTTTGGCCAGCCCCCTTCTGTAGACGAAATCCAGATTTTGTCCGTAGGACTTCTCCTTGAGACGTCGCCCTCGACCTCTTTGAAGCATCGTATTTTAGCCTCAGCCGTGTTGGTCCAAGTTTGTTGAACTGGCCCGTCGGCCAAATCCAGCTATCCTTCGGCTGAGGTCGCCCTTCTTCGCTTGTGCAACCCTCACCAAGGATTATTCGCTTAGTTCTGACCTTCGTCTTCCTGGAAAGAGCTATGGCAGTGTCTACCAGGACAGGGTCTGAGGGATGATTTTCTTACGAGCACGTGGTCAATTTGCGTTTATCCTGCCACTGCTGCAGGTCACCTTCTGAGTCTCTCTTTCCGCAAAGAGCGCGCTACAGGCTGCCAGATTGGGTTTCAGCCAGGTCTAGGACGCTCCCTTCCTCGATGATTTTTACTGCTGTCCCTCTACTTCCGTGCACCATTTCCACGCCCTTTCTGTCATGCCAACGTTTTCGAATTGCGCGCCTCTTCCGGGTGAATTACCAGTATTCACAGTGATTCTTGTGCGACATCCGAAGATGGTTGGTGTGACAGTGTGTTCATCAGCCGGCCTGTCAACCTGTACCTGATGCGAGTACTGAAACAATTTTTGCAATTTCTGCAAAGCATGACAAGTCTGACAGGAAACGAAGTTGCGGCTTTCACAGATGCAGACCTGAGCCACACTTTCAACTATATGCTATCCCTGCCTGCTCCATCAACAAAGTAATAAAGTACAGAATATATCCAACTAAGCCCAGAAATACCGTATGCTATAAAACTTGCGTGGCTTCTTCTCAGGAGTGCCTTTTGTGTCCTCGCCTCAAATTAAAATATTACCAGTTTGCAAAAAAGTGCTTGAAGGTGTCCCACGAAAGCCAGACATACCGTATCCTAGACAGATTGCTCACTTTTTTCCCAGGGAGTCTTTTATATCAAGCCGTCCTATGACATTACTGATTTTAGCTTTCGCTCCGACGTGTGGATAACTCTTTCGCGCAGTACGAGTACATATTGTTATAAAGATAGTGTATGAAATACTGATAGCATGTTTGGGAAACCTATGTTATTGTGAAAGCCACGGGAGCGCCAACTACCGTGGTTGCTGGCTCCCAAATTGCAAATCAAGAGAGAAAGAAATGGTGCCGTTTCTCGGTTTTGGAAATCTCTGCTTGTCTTCTAATACAGCGCTTGAATTCTCTACTTCCACACTTCGCTGGGATCATTGCATCGCGAGCCATGTCTTTAATGAAAAACTGAGCCAATAAACAAAAACTTTGTTGAGTAGGAAATCTGGGAAATGATTACTTTGTTGAGTAGGAAATGACCTTTCTCAATTCGCAATTCACACGGACTGTGGTAAACCATCCTCAACTCCCGATCAAGTGAACACCCTTAGCCCCCAATCACAGGTGGTGATTAAGAGCCCTCACCTCGGAATAAGGAGTCAAACAACAGCAAATTTAGCTCAGATCAAACCACGAGGTTTCCTATTTTATTTGAGAACTGCGGAACAACAAAAGCAAGTTGAAGAGAACGAAATGCTGAAAAAAGGCTGAAGATTATGTGAGGTTGCAGCCGATTCTTTAGCTCTCCTACTTAGTGGAGCTGGTTGGAATAAGAAAGGCCATGGGACTGGGGAGGCGCAGATATCACGTATGCCAAGCTGTCCCTTCAGTAAAAAATCCTCCGGAGTACTTTTTATTGGAGGATTAACGCGGCATCTGCGTCTCTCTCAATCACGTAGTTTTTTTCTCTACCTGCCTTTAATTACGAATCAACTATTGATATTGTCTAACCTCGGTCCTAATTGAAATAGTTTGTTAGATATTGAGGCTGATACGAGGTTAACCTGCGTTAATGTGTTGGGCAGTGCTTTACACCTATCAGCAAACCATGTCTTTTACCCAAACTAATGACGACACTTTAGCTATGTGTGAAGAAAGGTCTTGTACAGTCCTTTCCATTTTTTTGCAATTCATTTCACACAATTATTTGAATGTGGATGATATTGATTGGATGACGTGATTCGTTCTTGGGCGACCTTTGCCTGCTTAGTGCTCGTGGATCTTTTTATGGGGTTATTTGCGTGTTCCAACGATTTATTAAATTATTTGTAGGTGAAATGTCTATAGACCTAGAAACGGCATATGTATATATTTTAACACATGGTCATCCGTACCTTCCGTTGTACGACTGCTCAGCAAAAACAATCAAGGAATGGTACGAAACGGGAACGATCAACCGGCCTCTTGGACTGTACTTTTTATTGAGTGGAATTGTGTTAGAGGTAATTTTCAAAACAACTTAATTAATCTGAATGGGCTTGCCAGGAAAGGTCGACAAGTCAATTGACAGATGAAATGAGGTAAAATTTCTACATACAGTAGCGGTCAAAAGTTTGGAAACTTTTCCATCGATCTGCGCAGCTAATAAACAACAAAGTTGTCTCAAATTCACATATAGTATACAAAATCAAGAGTAATACGACGCAAAACAGGATTCACCGAAATCTCAGAACATAGTTGAGATATACAATTTTTTCAGAGAAATGGCGAAAACTAAAAGTTTGGAAACTCTTAGTTCTCCTCGATATTATGACTTCTTCTGCTCAATAATTGCATAGTATCGTTGATTTTAGCCTGATTATCGAGTACTACATAATTTTCAAACAAATGCACTAGCAAAGAAGACCTTACTTTCATAGCAGAGGTTTCTATAGACGCCGTAATCCGAATTATGGAGAAAAGTTGTTATTGATTAGTTCGACCTCTACAGAATCGCTATTGTCGGAAAAAACGGGGTTATCAAAGTCGAGCAAGCATAAAGCGAACGGCCCAGCCACAAAAATGATCTCACAAGGAAATCGGACTTTTTCCAAGACTCTGAAGTCTGGTCGGCCCACCCTGTTACCCGTCATCATATACAAAACAATGACTTTTTCGGGTTTTCTTCTCAGTTGATCGCAAGCAGGAGTGCTGCTATACATCCTCTGGGACCTAACACATGTTGTAGAAGATGTCGCAATGAGGGCCATATTTGGGCACTTAGAGCAAGATGGCCCAACTGGCTTCCGCCCACAAGATACGAACCTGGACGGAAGGCGAGAGGTACAAATTTGTGCTCACCAATAATTCGAATTTCTGCCTTCTTGGAAATGACGTTGTGAACTTTGAGATGTAATCTGTCAAGTGGAAACCTCATTTCAAGTACGGGATCCCGGCAGTCAGGAAATGATGGAGCAGTGTCGTAGTCGAGGACGTGTCGGACCATTCGGCGATTTCTCCCTTCTTAGTATCCATCAAAATGTGGCCTGGCCCCAATATAACGATAGTCCAAAGAATGCAATGGTTCCATTCGATAACCAGAACTGGGCGAGAAATATGGGTTTTCTATCACCACAGTGATCCGATGCAGGCATACCATCTCATTGTCGCCTTCGTGAATTCAGAAAAATGCAGGTATGAGGGAAACAAGTCGCGATTCGGAACATAACTGAGTTTTGCGCCATAGGGTAAAGCTCGCATGTCCTTCCGCCCACATTCCAGCCCAAAATTCCACCAAACGGTTTAATTTAGATGACAAAAACAGCATTCCATTTTAGATTCCGAAAATAGTGCTATAACTAATTTCGTCTTACTAAAAAAGACGTCATCGTAAAAGTACACAGTTACTAAACAAATTTTCAATTTCTCATTCAGATTCGAGGGGTACAGCATTGAATTCGCTTTGGAATTGCAGAGATTTCAAACTTTTGACGCGCAATTTCTTCAAAAAAATTGTATTTTTCAAAACTGGTGTCCTGTTTTAGGAAATCCTCTTCCACATAGTATTCTACACTTGATTTTGTATTTAATATCTGAATTTGAGGCATTCTCATTGCTTAATGGCTGCATTAGATCGAAAACAAAAAAGTTTCCAAACTTTTGACCGCTACTGTATATTCATCGTGGCACGTTGAGCTCAAATCTGCTATCTGCTAAAGTCTTCCCTGATAGATGGAGCGTATTCTTCGCCGCGCTTTCAGGGCCTTGCCTGCAATCACGCTGGGCTCTACAAAGAACAAGAACTGATCCTTCGTGGCGAAGCGATTAGTACCCTCGCTTCTATGTGAAGGAATACGGGACCAATTCATTCAATTTCGGTGCTCCGCTGTTTTAAACCTAGCTGTGAAGTCTTTCAATACGTGATTTCATCAACGCCTGAATATGTGAAGAGATTGCAAGCAGATTCTTTTAAATTTGAGCACTAGTTGCCTGAGTGCCCGTGGTGTTCGTAGCACAAGTACCAAGCTTTTCGTCAAAATTAGACGCGATATCCGTGTTCAGGATGTCGAACAATTGTAGCCAAATTTAAGATCATGGACTGGCGGAGAAAGAGACGAGCAGTCATGGGATTACCACTTTCCAAGAAACAATACTACAGTTCACCGACCATGGAGCAGGAGGAAGGGGTCGGGGGAGGGGAGAAAGAGGGTTGTTCTCGAAGGAAATGCCTTGTTGATTCTGGGATGATGCAGACAGGGTTATGGATAAAAGAGTGAGCGACTACTGAATTTTTGAGATCACGTTGAAATTTCAGAACTGGCTAGAAGTTTACTTGAAAGGTGGAGTCCGACACCCTGTTTGCGAATAGTATTTCTCTTTGGAGCAAAAATTTATGCACCTGCACTATAGGAGCCAAGTGTAGTCAGAAGCGAACATCGCCCAAAACTGCTCTCAAACTCTTTGCACAGCTGACCTGATACGCGAGTATGTTGAACTAGTGATGTCAGATGTCCTTCGAGCAGTGCTTCCGAAAGAGAGCAAGCTCCCCAAGGTGTCGTCCCCACGACCTCTTGTTTGTGAGAATAAACCCCTGCCACTGCGCTAACGCTTCATAAATTAGAGAGGATTTATTTAACATTTTCATTGCCGACATACCAGCGTTATTTCAAGGGCGAGCGTCAAAACAAATATGCATGCTGATGACTCGAAAATTTATAAGGTGACCATACGGTAAGGTAATAAAGGAGAACTCCGAACGCCAAAAACTTGTTAAGCCAGTGGTCGTCAAAATGGTAGCTACCGTTAGCTCCCCCCCCCCCCAAAGTGTCGCATGAGAATCAGTCGTTCTAAGAAGTTCTCACCCGTAGGTTATCAACGATATTGCGTTTACTAGTTCTAACTCTGCCAGAGATGCTTTTTCTACACAAACACAACACGCGTAAAGTTCTGTTACAAACCAAGAACTTCCTGTACTCAAGAATTTCAAGAACATAGCATCTATGAGAAATAAAGAATTCGATGTATTCACACTTGAGTGAAGGCGTCAGGTATACGATGCTTGCATCATTGCTCATAAGTTACTGCCTCCTTCCCATGGCCCAGCTCAAGAGATCTTCATCTAACAACTCTTTCTGGGAGACGGGCGGGGCGGCTCAAAATAATGTTAGCTTGCCCTGACACTATTCAACTTGAGAGCCAATAGCTTCGCATGCAAAGCGGCAGGTGACCCCCAAGAGGCTCATCGCGAGGCGAAGGAAAAGACGTAGCCCGGCAAAGGACGAGTCGCAGCGCATACTGATTTAGGCGTCAGGCCAAATAGAGTGTACCATGCTACGTCTCTTATACCACAACACACGCTATGACTCGTCCTTCGCCGCGCGATGGGGCTCTTGGGGGACACCCCAGAGCGTCAAGTCCACATATAAACTTGCCAAAAATAAAGATAGCCGTATGTCATTGAGTCAGTTCGAGCAGGAGATATCTGCAGAACAGCTCAAATATCAAGTTTAATAGTCTCCTGGGATTGGTGTCCTCTAGATCCTCTGTTTGTAATGTCATAAAAATTCTATGTTTCGTTGAATTAGGATACTGATAAGTTCTGCCATGTGTCATAAGTTAAAATCACTGAGATATCAAGCAAATAACAGTAAATAATTAAATTAGAGAGGAGTTTAGCAGATCAGGAAAGCAGATCTGAGCAGCGTTCCAAGAAAAGAGAATATACACCTCATTTCAATATCGGGTTAAGCCCATGAAATTCCCTGGTAAGTTGAACAGTCGTTTCGCTATTGCAAGTCGTTCTTACACTTTTTATAGTCTGCAAGCCTCTTCACAAAATTGCTCACACCTTGGCTCAGTTTTGGTTTTACTGGTTGGTTTTTGTTTCCCCCGTAGAATAAAAAAAAGAAGAGAAAAAAAGAGAAAATACCTGGGGATACGGTTTTCTTAGATACCTTTTCTTTTCTCAGCGAGGGAATTCATGATGGGGCGATGATATTAGTAAACTAGCTCCGATGATGGGGCGATGATATAGTAAACTAGCTCCGCAGGGGATGTGAACTGTTACTAGGCCATCCGTAAAAGGTAGGACCGACCCCTTTCTGGCTTTGTCAGACGAGAGGCCGTATTCGGCAAAATGTTTCATTTTCGAAGCAAATATGAGGAGAATTTTCTCAAAGGTTGGAGAATTCGTAGAAAACAGCAGTCAGACCGTCTTGTGATTTCGCATGACGGTCAGTCATTGTGACTGCAGAAGAGAACCATGTGAACTAATCTTTGTTTTTAGATACTCTATTGTCCATGTTTGATGGCGATGTACTCACAAAATCTACTTAGCAGCTCTTGCTATAAAATTATGTTCTTTCTCGGAGTTCTCGATATGTATTCAACTTTTATGAGCTCCATCATGACTGGCTACTTCGCTATACGAGGGACTGTGTTTTGTACAAATCCTGTTCTTCTTCTCACACTAGGAGCTTTCGGTTGCGGTTAGTGTTCAGCTACGGTTAGAAAAGATGATCATTAAAGACACGAGACATGATCGAGCTAGTGGGTTATTTTGTTTGAAATCAGGCAGGAAGGGCAATGATGAACATCAGGGGGAAGAATAGCAACGTCAATGTCAAACAACCCATTTCAAGTGGGACATAAAGATGCAACTTTTATAGCTTATTCGTAATCAAGCAGAGAAAAAATAAGGCCAAAAAATCCTGGGATTGGGGGGGGGGGGCGCAAATGCCAGTTGACGCTAAAGAAAAAAGAATCCGAAGGGCTTTTTATTGGAGAGTCAACTTGGCAAACGTGGTATCTTCGTCTCCACAGTCCTATGATCTTTCTTTTTCCTGAGCAGCTCCATTAAGTAGAAGGTAAAGAATCGGCTGCAATCCCACATATTCTTCTGCTGCTTTGTGCAGCCTTTTTCGGCTTCTCGCTCAATTCTCTCGTGATTTTCCTGTTCTGTACTTCTCAATGAATTAAGAACCTCGTGGTATCTAGGCCTAATTTGCGGTTGTCTGACTCCTTATTCCATGGTAGGAGCCCTTGATCACCGTTTCTGATTAGAATAAAAGTAGTTTACTACCGTTTCACGTAAAGAGGCCGGATAGGTCCAATCCCATCGAAGTGATATTTGATTTTCTTAATTATTGTTTTGCATAAAACGTGGCAGCTGAAGCAAAACAGACAATAACAACAGACAAAAGAGGACAGGGAAAAAGAATGCACTATTTCAGGAGTGTGGTGCGCCAGCTGCTTGACTTGCATTTTCTTAGCGTTGAATCGCTGTGCTGAGTTGTCGGCAAATCGCTTCCTGACAACGCTTTTTGATGGAAACCGTGTGTACTTCCTGATTATCCTTTCCTGCCTCTACTTTCTTTTTATCTCGCTCTTCACGACACCGGCGTCGTTCAACTCAAACTATGTGTCATGGTTTTTCAACCCGATGAATGGGAAAGAGGTGTGTACCACTGAAGTAGCGTTCATAGCCGGCGGCTCAGTCGCGCGATGAGTCGTCGAACATGAACTTATCGAAGCTCTTTTTAGTGGATGAGAAGCATTGGGAATTCATTTTCAGTCATTGCGATTCGCCAACATTCACCATGCTATAAACAACGTGGTTGTGGCGATTTCAACTACGTGCATTTATATTTACCTATGTATAAAACTGTACATAAAAACGAGATCTTCTGCAGGTAAAGTAGGCAGCTTCCAGAGAAAGGTAACCTTTTGGAGGTACGATGCCATCGGGAGAACGTAACGTCTTACACATAGACAGGCTTCAATTTTGATTTTTCATTCATTTTTTTTTTCAAATTTTCAATCACTTTCGAGGATTCCTCCATGAGAAGTCGAATTTGCATTGGTGGGATTCAAATTCACTAAAACATGAATGTGCCCGTTGTGGTCACCAGGGACAGCACGCAGAGTTTCACGCACGAAGATTCGGTTTCAGAAGAAAAACAAACTCAAAAACCCATCTGTGAACGGGGGAAGGTGAATCGCTCCGAAGGCGGAGCATGGGAGGAAGTGCGCTCAGAAGCTACGCATCAGATGGAAGCATCCAGCATGGTTAAAGCCTTCGATTTTGGAGATTAGATACATAGCACGATAGAAAACGATGCAGTAGAAGTGTGTGATGTTAGTATAGAAGGTCAAAAGGTTTAAAAGAGCTCTAAGCGACGGCATTCAGAGAACCAATTGGAAAGTGCCCCGCCGCCAGTATTTGTGACAGATGTCCGGGGGGGGGAGGGATTTAAACGCCTATCAAACCTTCCGCTTTCTCGAATCGTTCATAAAACAATTGCATTCTTTGGCATGGGTGAGACAGAATCATAATTTTTCCGGGAAGGATTCCTTCAAGAGAGGAAAGGGCGGGTTCAAGGAGGGAGGAGGAAAGCAATGGTGAAGGTGGGGAAATCAAAAGGACCAATGAAATAATTGGTCTAACATTCACATATGTTTTCTATCCCGCTCAACGGCTGGACTAGTTTTTTTGGGAGGGGTGCAGAGTATTGGGTTGCCCGGTTCCACAATAAGATCAAAAATGGACGATCAGTGGAGAAAGACACGGGAAGGCGTGCGTTCGAACTTCTGGTGAGGTGGTGATAATGCTCGGCAATCTAAGAGACGGGATATGTAGCGTGCTGTTTCTAGAGCTGTTGTACGTGGTAGTTGTCCATAGCTTTCAAGCGTTCGAAATCGGGGTTAAGTTCAAACTACCAGAAATTCGGCAGGGATGTGCAACTATGGACAGCAAAAGCTGTGATCCTTGGTGGTGAGAACTCAACTATTTTTCTCCCCAGTTTACAACTTTTTGAAAAAATAGTAGTTTGAACGGTGACAGTTCCGAAAACTTCCTATCAATGGGATGGAATTTGCT
>KZ345980.1:53126-63325 GCA_002352805.1 Teladorsagia circumcincta | reverse complement strand
GCCCAATGAATTCAGTGCCTACAGAGAGAATTTCCTCCATTTTCTTCAAATATGACAGTTTTTCCGATGAGTGAGAAAGGCTCGTCCTCGAAACGTGTCAAAATTTGAACTAAATCGATTCGGCAGAAGAGAAGTTACGGTCGGGAAAACATTTGGCCGAATACTTTTGAGCGCCACTGTATATTAGTGAATCAGTTTGGGAATTTTTGAATTCAAACTATTTTCTTTTTTATTCCAAGTCCTTGCTCATCCAAACATACACCTCTGTCATCTATAATGTATTGCCTATTCATGGGAATTCAGTCGCTGTCTTTCCCCTGAAATAGGAGCTCTTGAACGGAGATAGACCGAAAGTCGGGTTCGTAGCCTTATCGCTTTGCTCAAAATTTGATACTGGGGAAGAGCGGTAGAGGTCAGATTAGGCTGTCTTTTGTTAGCACGAGGTTTGGCCAGAGCTACACTGGGAAGGTTTCTTTATGAATACTTTCCGAAAGGTGGGGAAGAACGACCCCAGAAAAAAAGCAAAAGCCTTGATGTGCTTCATCTTCAAATTGAACGGGTCGTTATTTTGCTGTCGACGTTTGCCTTCTTCACTGACCCTGGTATTACTGGGAGACGGTTTCCAGCGCAAAGTCCCTCTAGTGTTCCACCCGTATCTCAGAAGGGTCGGAATTAGAGGAGCTTGAGCGTTTGCTGTCAGAACTCCCGAATCGTTCAAGGCTACCGTTCCTTGTAGATTTGATAGCTCACTCCACGCGGTCCACAACCCTCGTGAATATGCTGGATGATCACTGTAAAGAACTTGCACTGAGCACGAGAGGAACAAATTTCATATTTTTAAATCTTCAAGACTCTGCGGAGATGCCTTCATACAATCATCTTAGCAAGTCAGACATGGTCTAACAAATGGCTACTAGTTTGTCCAGTTCCTTTCTTAGTGGCGCTGGGTAGGGCAGTAAGATTGCCAGTCGAAGGGTACTTGGAGTGCGGGTCATCACCAAATAAAGAACCAAACCCGGATGAAGAGGAAAGTTCAAAAATAGGTTCTTGGAACATTGATGTAATAGCTCCCCAAGACAGCGTATAAATGGGCTGACTAACGCTCAGATAGGATAATGTGAGTGCTACTTTGCAAAACATGTTTCACGCCTTCACTATTTTCTTAGATTTTTCATAGCAATAAATTTAAAATGATTCACTAATTATTTGACAACCTAATAGTATAGTACAAATCACGGAGCGTTGCATATCAACATGGCATTACTGAGCACAGAAAATAAATTCCAAAGCATTCTCCAGTTTCTCTTTCCTTGCAACCTCGGCATAATAAGTCGTGATGTGCATAAGTCATTGTGCCTTTCTAGTTTGCTTAAAGGACGAATTCACGATGAAAAAGAAGGTTTTTTCAAATTGACCTAGGGATGGTGAGTATCACACGAAAGAAATAAGAACCATTAGAAACGGCCCAGAAACCTAGAAAAAAGGACCCCTTTCTAGCCCGTTGATTTGCGCATTGATGCGACTCTCATCTCTGTGCCTCTTCAACATACCGCTCCCTCTGCAACCTGTCCATACATATCTGTCTGTCCATACCCTCAAGAGGTCCGCCGGTCTTCCCACTAGACAATTCCTCCCTTCTTCGACCTTCTTTTTTTCCGTGGAGTCCTCGTTTAATCGCCTTCTTCAGAGGCACAAGTCCCATCGTTTGTGCGAAAAAAAAATCCTCTACCACATTTTAGCGTTGCTTGGTAACAAGTAAACTAATTACTGAGTTCGGTAAGGTTATTTATGTGATAATGTCTCCGCGCAAACGTTGGGAGCTGGGCTCTCGAAGACGACGATTCAGCCAATCATCGTTGTTAATTAAACTGTTTCAGCGACTCACCAAAAGGCCATGTGAAGTGTTGGGCTCAGGAACAAGAAGTTTCTCTAGAAGTGAATCCAATGAGACGAGCACATTTTCACTCGGTAGGTCTTCAGTTGTTATTGTGGTTGTGTAGTTGAGCATTTGTGGGCCTTCTGAACTAACTGTTATACGTTACCTATCGGAGGCCACCAAACTACCATCTTTCACTCCGAATTACCTGGCACAAATCTGCATCTTCTACTTTGGCCATAGCACTGCCATATACTCAACACATCCGTTTGTGAAGTGACATCATCCGACACAGAAGTCAAACAAAACAAGTACAACAGAGTAATATAGCTCATAATACACTATTCGTAGAGAGCAAATTCGGTCAGTGGACCACCTGTAAATGGAAAGCGGGTTCGATAGAAGCTTAGAGCTTAGAAACCATGTCAAGAATAAGCCAATACAGAAAATGAAGGGGGTGCGATTGTTGATCAAAACAATTGCAACGAGATTATTTTACTAATTACGCGTGGCTCGATATATCATCGTGAGCAATCCTATAAAATGTGGATGTCAAAGATTTGCGAAAAGCTCTCCAGATAATTCCGATAGTCTTTAAGAAACCGGGCCCTTGATTTGTTATTTACGCTCAAATTAAAAGGGTTAAAAGGATGAAGCCTAGGTCATTAACCAATGTCTTCCTTGAGTGCGCCAGACCTTTCTTTTCCTATCAAAGCTAAGTAGAATAAGTCGGACAAAGAAACATAACGAAGTAATGAAAACATAAAATTTGTTGGAAACTGGAAACCTCGAAAACTATCCAAATATCATGAGGGGCTGGGGGAGGGGGTAGGGGGAGACGGGGAGGCAATAAGAAGAAGTCACCCTCCCTCAATTTTCAAAACGGAATAGTTACCCTCTGCTGAACTCAAACCGAACGCACTCGATGATATTGAAAGTGCATTCAAATCTATCGAAAAACATCACAATAGCCTTCTACTCCAACTACATCAGTAGATTTTCCCATGGGAAAAGGTGTACGACTCGAACTCAATACCTCGACGGATAGTGGGCCATTACGGTTTGGAAGGTTGGTCGGAAGGATCTTACATAGTCAGGATTACCGTTTCGTGGAAGCTATCCATCACCTATCCGACTGAAGAAATTAGCAACTCCAGGCTGGAGCGATAACGGTGGACCTCCTCGAGCTCGACAGCGATGGCAGATGGCGCAATATTCTGAGGTCACAGAGCCTTTGAAGGAGAATCTGCTTCTGCTCATTGGGGGGGGGGGACAGTGTAAGAGATAATTCAAGGTAAAACTACCACCAACGGCAGTGCCATATGCAAACAAAAGTTGGGTAATGTGCGCCATGGGCTACATAACTATTTCTTTTGCCCAACCCTCTCCTCGCAAAGGCTGGGAGGGGGGAACCTAGGTTGAAAAAGGATTCTTGCATATGGCAGGCTTCAGCAAACTTTTCGTTGTACCGAGTGGCGCTATTGATCGAATTCTAACGGCAAGACACTCTTCAGGTGCCTTCATGAGCCAAAGCATACCCGTGTTCACTGTCTTCCCAGAATATTAGCTGTCATGCTCAAGGAGGCCTATCGTTGTTGCTCCAGCCTCAAGCAGTCAAGACCGTATTTAACACGTTGACGACATCGCGCGTTTTGGGTTTTTGCACCGCGTGGGACCAGAGCGATTTTGCGAGTGCCGCCGCCTCGCATCAATTCCATGGATTTTGAGCTGTAACTACGCAATACTTGAATGCGACCGAGTGTTTTCGATAATGTTCGATGTGTCTAACTTATCGGGAGTAGCAATAGTAAAATTTTGATCAAAATGGCGTTTGAAGGCCATAAAAAAGGCAAATTTTGCTCACTTTCGCTCTAATGTTTTCAAAATTAATTTCGACATGTTTGTTTCAGTAAAAACACAAATCCTCCTGTACGAATAGGTTTCTATTCACTGATACTACTCCTTTTTATCAACATGTTTACGTTAATGAAAAGAAAACAGGGAATGAGCTGAACAGAGATTTCGGTAAGGTTTATAAAACCTCTGCCAAACTGAAGAATATTCGACCATTTTGAGAGCCACGTGGTCAGAATGTTTGCTCATGTATGACCAACAAAATGAACACAAAAAACTTGGAAAAAAATCTGGCATGTACTTAAAAAATAAATAGAATTGGTGTGGCATACATAGTTGCCAAAATGTCCCATGAGGTGCAAAAATAGCGGCATACATAGTTGCCGCGCTGTCGTCAAGGTGTTAATTGGTCAACTGAAGGATAGTTTACAAGAGACAGTAAACGTCTGATGGAAGATGAAACTTTGCATCACGAACCACTTCCCCATTCCCCTTGTAGAATGCTACTGAAATTGTTCAGTGGATTCAAATGCGATGTCTACCATATATGAATGCACTGAATAATATTAACCCTGTGATCACCGTTGGGTGCCACCTCGAAATTTTCTTCATTGAGCATTTGAAACCTTATTAACATTTCAGTGAATATAAGTATGCTCCACAATATCTATTTGTAGCGTGGTTTACAGAAACGTCCAATAATAGTTAATTTATGAGAAATTTCAAAATGTGAAATTTAGCTCGCCGACAAATCAATTATTGTTTTGCCACTTAGGACTTCTTCATCTTTTCACAGTCTTCAGACGTAGGAAAGATTTGAACTGTACCGAAAAATCGACTATATTCATAAACTTTCAAAGTTTTCACCCTCTACCCTTTGCAATCCGAGTCCCCCTTTCGAATTTTCGATTCTGTTTCCAATGTTATAAAATATAAAAGCTTAAGATTTCAGTTATATTTGGTAAATTGCCAAAATCAAAAAAAAACCATGAGAAGAATGCTCTTCGGGACAATTCCGCCCAATGCTTAGTGAGAGGTGGGCGCGCCAAAAGGAGGTGTGGTCCCATGAGCGCGCTACCTGCAAAACCGCATTGTCGTCAAAGGGTTGGCATCTAATGGAAGCATCAGATTCAAATTAGGCAAAGTGTTATTTCAAACTCAGTTTTCGAGGAAGACGTCTCTTTTTGCTTCCACTCACTGGATATCAGAAATAGCGAATGCGGTATCTTCTGGAACACAACAAAAGTGCTTCACACACTAGCGACCGCAACAAACAGCAAGTTGACAAAGATTCAAAGTGATTTTGCAGACCATCTGAATGCCCTCATCACATTGAAAAGAAGAAGTGGACAGAATCGCACTACTCAAAATTTTGCAAAATTGGCACGAAAATTGAACGGGGTGACTGATATGTGGGAAAAACAATACTGAAAAGTACTATAAGACGGTTACCAAGGAAACCTTCGTAAAAATGTGTTTGTGCTGCTTGCGGTTGACATGGAGATTTACAGTTTCCACATATAAAGTAAGGCAGAATACTACTCAATTTGTCATAGCGCTTCTTTTATAAACGTATCGCTTCATTGATACGCCACGCATTCTACTTCCATTTAGACTGCAGGCGCATTTTGAATGAGCAGCCTTTAGGGTATTTAGGCTAGTAGGCTTTGGTGCTGGTAGGAGGCTCCTTGCAGAGGCTAGCCGAAGTCTGGCAGAATATTACTGTCCACGGAGGGAAAGTTGGTTGGCCACGACGCCGTACGAGCCAGGATTTGCTCCACGGACTGTGCGCGTGATAAGCAGCGTCACACGCCGCTACACCGCTTCCGCCCATCCATATTATTTACTCGTCAAATCTACACGACCAGAGGAACATAGGAATCCCAAACATAGGTCCATTAAAAGAGAGATATCCTCACATGATATGGCGCAGAACCATCACAGCTTCTCCTCTCGCGGGACGCGCTGCGAACGAAAGCGGAGTGAAACAAGGGTTGGTATATTACCACGAAGACAAATTGAGGATGGACGTGAGCATAGCGCTGGTTGGAAGTTGATAATATGTGGTATTGATAGTTTAGTTATCAAAGTATTTCACGTATAACCGAGATGATGGATAACGATTTATCGCGCTGACGCTATCACGTGACGAAGACTCCTGAGAACCCTCATACAAACACTATTTCAGCCTACACAAGTATTTCAACAGGATCCCAGGATACTGAGACTATGTCAAGAAGCCATGAGTACTAACTAAGGAATGTCAATTTGGAAGGGCTGACTACCCGCTACTCCTGAAAGTGCGACTCAATCAGGGGGAGCCCTATAAGACGAAGGGAATTCCTATATGATCGAAGCCAAAAGGACATCCTATATGACAAAAAAGTGGCATCATTCATCATATCATTAGCTGATTCTGTTGTAATAGAATTGAGGATGACCTAAACCTAATCGTCACTGTCTGCTTGAGCCGAGATCTATGCTGAATCTATAGACTCTTTAGGTCTTTCACAGAATAGTGCTTGTGACGACACGAATGACTTATCTTGGAACTATAACTGAGCCAGAACAGTCGCAAGCAAACACAAATAGCAAGGAACACCCGTTGCGTTGCGTCGACCAAGGAAATTCTAAAAGTTAAAGCGAGGGATTACGATACAATTGCGAAGGGTTTGTGGTAAGTGGGAATGCTGAGCAATGCCTTATTGGTGCTAAAAGCAAAGAAATCCGTCGAGAACGCGCAGAATAGGACCCCGTTCTTAGTCCAAAGACCTCCGATAATGGACGAGTTAGCAACCAACTAAGAAGTAGTTCGCACATATTGAACCATAGGCATTATCATACCAACAAAAGCTGATAACGCAGTAAATGGGAAAGTTATGGTATATGCGCTCGAAGCGGAATATCATATCTCAAATATGAGAACAATGATGCCACTAGCAATACACTGATGGGCGGAGCACAGGTAGAGGAGGCGGAGCTCAGAAAGGATTGCAGCGAAAACGCCACATTCGCTTCCTTTGGCTCCTGGTTGTCCCCAAGAGGCTCACCGCGCGGCGAAGGAAGAGACGCACACGTGGTAAAGGACGAGTCGCAGCGTGTGCTGTGCGCTGTGAGACGTAGTATGGCACACCCTATTTACCCTGACGCCTAACCGCTACAGTGTGCGCTCCAACTCGTCCTTTGCAGCGCCTACGTCTCTTCCTTCGCCGCGCGATGGGCCTTTTGGAGGACACCCTCGGCTTCTGCCTGTTGCTTCTACTGGTCCATTTACTTCCATGCTTATACACACTTTATTGTGATCCTTCGCTTTAAAGGCAAAAGTCAGGCTCGTGTTTGGGCATTTTGGTGGTCGAAACTGAGTACGGACATGGGAAGTGGAACGACAATGAAGAAATGACGAGGGCAAACCGTCTACAAGGCCAAAACCCCCGCTCTCACTAGAGGTGAAGGAGGCTTTCTCGGGAGAGAGGCACGTCCAAACAAGTTTTCCGGGTATGCCAGCCGTTCCATCGGTTAATACGGCAATCAACCTAGCGATTTCACACGTATGCCAGCCACGCATTACTTCCAAAGGTGGGCGGGGCCAGATGTGATAACAGATCAACCGATGTAAATAGTAGGCCTGGCGCCTTGCCGCTGCGCAATGTCGATTCAGGAGCCCGGCGTTGCCCTTCTGAGCGCAGTTCTGGCCATATTACTGATGGAAAGGCCTTCTACGTCCCCATAAGCCTGACTCGTGGCTTTCACTCCAGTCAGCATTCACTTCGACCTGGTTCTACTCTACTCCATTTTCGAAGTTCGACCGCCTGAACAGAATGGAGGGAGGTTTGCAGGATACTCGAAACTTCCCCGAATTTCGTAAAGATTTTCCTTCCCTTCCAGGAAATTTCTATTTACATGCCCCCCAGGAGGAGTATCCTTGAAGGAGGATTCCACGACAAGAACGAAGGTTGAGGGAGGTAGAAATTGCCTAGCGGGAAGTCAGGTAGAACCTAGAAGGATGCATAGCAACACGCAATCCGAGGACAGCGCTTTGATTGATAACGCAGTCCATGGGAAACGTCCGCATCGAAGGATATGCCCCGGGGATCTGGCCATGGCCTTCCCTTTGGCGCGATCGTGCCCACCTCTCACGTCTTGTTGTGTCTGAGTCTCTAGTCGCTCAGCGGAGATGGCATTAGATGTCGGTCAGACTCTACGATTTGGACCAGCGATGAGCGATCGTGATCGCTCATCGCTGGTCCGTCGCTGGGATTGGCAAGCGATTGCGCAATCGCTCTGCCAAAAGTGCAAGCGAGCGGCAATGGCCTGCCGCGATTGATACCGATGTCGACTGCATAAGTCATGGGCGGGGCCAATCGCTCGTCGCTCGTGCACTTGCAAGAGCGATTGCGCAATCGCTTGCCAATTGCCAGCGAAGAGCGATTGGTCAGCGATGGACCAGCGATGTGCGATCGCGATCGCTCATCGCTGGTCCGAATGGTAGAGTCTGACGACATCTTAGCGTTGAAGAGGGCAACTGAGGAGTCGCGTCAATGCGCAAATCGACGGGGAAGGGCTACCGAGCTATTGGCCGATTTTCTCAGTTTTTTTTTCTTTCGTGTATCATTGACCATCTCTAACTTCATTTTCAATAAACTGCATTTCCTTCTCCAAACCATCCACCTTCAGCTGCTTTGGTACAACAGTCAATTGACGGCGCCAACATCCCAGTGGCCGTCATCGGACGAGTGCTGATTCAACCGTAGCCCTCACTATACAGTGGTATAATACAGTTTATTAATTCTCACGAATCGCACACGACCGGATTAGTAATGATGGTTTAAATCATAGACTCTACCAAAACAAGCATTTTTCAGCATAACGCTCCACCAAAGCAACCGTTTTTAGCATAATGCACTGGCGCGCAAAACTAAAGGACGGAAGTATTTTTGGTTCCTGACAGAAACTCGCAATGGGAAGAATTGAAATGAGGTTCACCTTCAAGGCAGTGTTTGAAGCGGTTGATGGGTGAAGCCACTCTAATTTGTGGTGAGCCTTCAGAAGGCAGGATATGGTTCTCAACAGACCCTGCACGTAATAGAGCATGCCCTGCAGTCCATGGTGTTTACATTACCGACTGCAAGGCATGCTCTAGCACCTTCCATGTTGCCCACAAGGTTGCTAAAGAGTTCTTGTGGAGAAGTGTTTCATCCCACTAACACCGTTATCGACATTCGCTGGAGAGTCATTGGGACATGCGCGTGTTCTGCAACAGCTCTCCCAAACGCATCCACAAGTGCTCGATAGGATTTGAGCGGGGGAGGCGGGCAGGTTCAAAAACTCGCCGAATCTCCTCTCGCTTCGAGAGTTTTCCACCTTGGTTTTCTATGCGCTCGCTCATTGCCAAATGAAGATGAGGTAGCGCACCACTGAAGAGACGTACACAAGGAAGGAGAATACCGCCACAAAGGCGTTCACCGGAAAGTGTATCGTGATCACGAATCTATGGGGCAGTATTCTCTGTTGCAAGTTTATGTTTCCCACATCGTATTGCTTTAACTATCGAAACAATCGTGTTGGACAATGATCCTGAGTGCATAACGTGTTCCTTCTTCTCGCCATATGCAGGCGAGTCCAGAATCACTACTGTCGTGACCAGGTGCCGGATGTGGAATGAATCGGGGTTGTGCACCCAGACCACGGCAGAATGTGGGAGTTGTCGGTGCCCACACACCCTCGAGAGGTTCCCACGCCGCGCCCTCAGAATGCTCCAGTTGCCTTGCCACGGGCTATTGGGCCTTACCCCTGTGGCCTGCGGAGATGACAACTGCGCTTATTGTATTAACTATGACTACGATAGAATAAATGTTGGTTTCAACCGACTATAACTCATACTATACTACACAAGGTACTGATACTGGTTTATAAGTATTTACTACGACAATAATAATGACTGCGATATGAAAAGGGAAACAATATACAAAGGAAATCATGAGGTTAATCATACCTGCTACGAGAAGAGTGAGTATAGAAGAAATATACCAGCATCGACATGTTGCGTGCGCTTTTCCCCGGGGGGCAGGGTCAGGACGACGTGGCCGGTCCACCTACTTATGCAGGGCAAGTGACTTCTCCGGCTTGACGAGACTGACTGCGCTCGGTAATCCACTCGGCTTGAAGACAGACGATCGAACCGACTTGATAGGAGACAGACGAACCGAGAGACTGGCACACTGACTACTGCGCGCGCAACTGGCTTTTTCCCGCGCTTCCAGCATCTTCCACAGTTCGCGGTAGGAGCGCATGCGATTTCGAATGGAGCGCGGTTTCATCCCGGCGCATATCGTATCCCCAGGTCGTACGCAAGTCACGACAATTACGCACGCCCAATCTGTTCTTGAAGCCACAAATCAGGCTCAGTGGACCAAACCAAGCCCTTTTGCGTTTCTGCGCATGGCTACGCATCGACAAAGACGTTGCCATG